>DWMG01001788.1:0-14423 GCA_018244855.1 Elbella merops | reverse complement strand
TGTTTAGTGTTTACCAACAAATGTGTTTCTTCGATCAGATGGACTCTGATTTAAATGCTTTTCTTTAATAAAAAATAATTAATTAAACTGTTCGTTTTTATTTACAAACACGCCGACGTCATTTTTAAATCTTATGTAGGTATCAGAATTATTTTCGAATATGAATAATTGTTTTTTTATACATCAAAACATATTTTCCTTTTCTAGTTAAACAAACTTCCTTTTCTAGTTCATGTTGATACACTCATGTACTTAACTATAAGTATGTCCACAAATTAACATTTCTACCATTAAAACACATATCCATGATTTAAATAAATTCTTCAAATTATCTGTTTCTCTAGTTCATAGCATTCTTCTCCGTTTTACTTAGGAATATGTTTCAGTTTTTAATCATTGCTGTATTTGAAACATTAAAAGTGTTTGTGACATGTTCCCGTTGATCCCTAAGTCTACGGGCTTGCTACATGGCGCTACGAATTTCGTAGCACAGTCATTAAGATAACGAATTGCAAGTACAATGGAACAAATGCAATTATTATGAGTTTTTTGAAAGTTGTGCCATTACAATACTTACTTATTTTACTGTATTTGAATTGAAATAACTGTAAAAACTTTTTTCAGCGTCTTACTTAAACACATAAATTCCTGTCTATGTCGAAGTTTAACAGCTCAATGCACTTTTAATAGTAGATTTTTATGCTTTTATATTAACTGTTCTGTACAGTAATAAATATTTTTTTAAATATTTTGTGCACCATGAGATCGCGGGTTATGAATGAATGCACATTTTGTCATTAGTGTTTGGTAAAATGATTTTTTTATACTTTTGTTCATTGTTTTGTAATATATGTCGATATGTTTATGAAACCTTTATACATTTAACGATGTTAGGTTTTTGGTGTAGTGCCGCTCCTCGTCAACAGATGGCGCTAGCTACTTTATTGAATTAGCTAGGATCGGAGTACGCGGTGGCGTGGTCGCGACGGCGCGCGATCGAGACGTAATTGCACGCAGCTATTATCTGGGCGGCGCTCGCCGCGCATGGCGGCCGGTGCGAGCGGGATGCACTCGATAATACGTAAAACAAAACGAGGGAGTAATAATGGTAAAAAACGAGCAACACGCAAATTATAGTGAGAAATGAGGCAGCCGGTAGCGGTGGGGGCTTCGTCGTGCGGTGGGGGCCGGCGCGCGGCAGTCGCGGTCGCTCGGCGCACGCAGACCGCCCGCGCCGCCTGCGCCGCGTCTCGCGAGTGCTGTGAGTGTGTGACATGCGCCTCCACCGCCAGAGCCATGAGCGGCAAGGGCTCTTCCTCACCGGACCTGCTCATGAATGTGAGTTCAGCCGCAAGATCTCAAACTGCTCCTACTTACACCCATACCCATAACACGATAGGCTCTTCCCTGACTAAACATGATCAACATGTGTTATTTTCAAACTAAAGCCTAAGCTTCATGTAATCTTCCTATTATTTATACCTAGAGACATAGGACTTTTTAATTTCGCAATAGGTAATCTAATGGAAGGTATGTCCACTTACAACAATACACATAGCAAGATGTAGGTACATTAGATGGAAGTATGACAAATGAACGTACATAAAAAATTCAATACAATTTCTTCAATTGAATTCAATAAATTTTTATATTACATCTTGAAAATTGATATACTTTTAATATCGAGCCAAAATCACATTTCTGGGCTTTTATGTAAACGGAAAGTTTCTCTCTACTTTGCATACAACATCAAAAACAATTTGTTTTTTATTAGTAATAAAGTTTGAAACAGATTAAAGTAAGAAAGGAAAAGTCACATGTGCCTAAATGTTTTGTACTAAGCGCTTTCCGCTCTCTCTGTTACTGTAATTGGATAATACAGTTAATATATCGCATCAGTCACATGGTCGTTTCTTACTTACTTTTTATATAAAATACTACATGAACAACCTTCTTTAGAAACATAAATAAACCGTCATTGGCTTAGTCGGGTCTACTACAGTTCATTTGGTTGAATTGTTGATAGAACAAATCGCGGACGAAATAGGATAGTTTATAAAACAGTCTATTAGGCGGGAGTACCCGGGGGTATTGTCGATTTAGTACGCATCAGAAGCGCTATTCGGCTAAAGGTTGTCCCTTGAGCCCAAGACTCTATTACTATTCATAGGGACCGCCCGTAAGGGTCGAGTGGATCCTTCACAATGGTGCGGGGTCGCCCTATATATGAAAACTATTTTCTGTAAGTCTCCACGTTTCCGTTTCCCGTTGGACGGTAATAATTTCATGATTTAGTCCCCTATGAATGAATCACAGACATTTTAAATATTTATAAGGATATTTCTGTAAAATTCTTAAAAGCATTAGGTACAATTATTTAAATTTTATATGAGCTGTGCAGTAGTGCAAGGCTCTAAGGTCACATAATAATAGATTTTTAATACTAAACAGATAATTTGGTTAGCGATATGAATACCTAATAAAAATTATTCATTGTACGTAGACCATGTAGTACGAAACCCTACTATAACATATTCATTAAAACGCACCTAAATGAGACTAATTACAATGATCGTAGTTGTGTTATAACAAATATAATTTTAAAGGTAGGTATTATTTTAAAATATCCTATCCCTTTGTGTTTCGTTACAGTTCATAAAAAAAAATAATAAATTTGGAAACAACTATCGTAGATGTCCATTTACAAAGCTATGTTTGGGTAAAAGTTATTGTTATTATCAATAAGTGTCCATTAAACTTAGTTCCGAACTTTACTAACAGCTCGTAAAACTACCGAAATGCTAATTCAATTAAGTGTAGTCAAATAAATACGGGTCCAGTCGGCATTTTCGAGTAGCGTAACCAATCCTTAATGACACATAGTGCCTTCATCCATTTTCTACTCAATTTCCTTTTCATATTAATTTAATCTAAAGGCAGGACTACTGGCGCCAAAAATTATGCCGCGACGAGCGTGTCCGGCGCGGTTAATCTATTTAGTGTTATATTCCTATATTGTAGGGCGCTCGGCTCCTTTGTGCGGTGAAAAAGGAAGAAATTTATGCGTTTCGGCGGCGTGTGTGAGTTTTTTGTGAGAATGTAATTAATAATTCGGCGGCAAAACTAACAGTGTTTTCGTTGTTGCGTCGGGCGGGTGATTGATGCGCGACGGGCGGACAATTAGTTCGCCTTAGAACAAAGCCTAGCCTCAGACAATATAATTTAGTTTTTGTTCGTCCATAATCGTTTAGAAAGTAGTTTCGGCTAATGTCAAACACATATACGATATATTAGTACTTAGATGTTATTAATCAGTTACACAACTCAGGCAAGTACCTGTATGTGTATATTGTTTCTTTCTTAAAATAGTTCTATATAGATTTTTTACGCCATCCAAATATTTCTTACTATTTCCAAAATGTTATGTATTTTTTAAAAGAATATTGATACTGCGTAACAAATCTGGTATTGTCATACCCTTTATCCACAAGACCGTCCAAACTAGTTCCAACGGAACTGGCTCGGTGTGGGTATACAGGCTGCGACGCGCCCGCGCGATCTTACAAGTCATGCGACGACTGCCCGCCGCTCTCAGGTGTAATGGAACGTGCACGAATATATTTGTTTAGTAATGGCCGGCTACCACCATGACTGTTCTTAAACTCACTTCGCTGCTCCACAAAAGCATTATGATTGTTTCTAATTAATGTCTAGGTCATATAAAATGCTGGTCTGTTTTTATTTTATATGTGTTAATCATTAGCATTTATTTTACAACATAAGTTGTAAAATATATAGGCTATATATATAGGCTATATATATTGTAAAATATATAGGCTATATATATAGGCTAGTTAATCTAAAGTGGGCATTGCGCTTTGAAGCATAATAATTAAGCAAAATGAGGTAGACGGCTAATTGAGGACAAAACTGCGAACAAGTAGGCACGTGTACTCTTCATTGCGACTTTTGTTAGCTGGCAAAATACGCATTTAACTAATATAGAAAGTAATAAATTAGTAGGTACGGGTATGAACTACACTACCGGCCAGACATTATTATATCTAGTAAGGTGCTGCTTCGGTGAAGAATATATGTAAATAGGTATAAAACAAGTCGGAGTAGTTATTAGTTATTAACGACGGCGATAGGTGTCCTGTTTGCGGCGTCGTTGAGATAGCAGGATACGGGCAATTCCGAGCGAGTCCACTCACATCGATGGACGGAATACCGTTGTTTGTGCCGAGTGCCACTCGGCCGGCAGCTCGGCCACATTTTAATTGACCACGCGATATAGAGGCACGTCTCGTCCGACTTTTTCTGTTCTCCTCAAATTGCTCTAAAGTGCTTAATGAGCGATGCGTGCAATCGCCGTTTCCCCGTACGTGAAGCTGCTCTTATTTTACATAAATAGTTGAGCCGACCAACTAATGCCGATTCTCGGTACTGTAATTGCGCTTGTGACAGGCTTCCGTCGCCTCCCCAGCGCCGCCCAAATAGTAGTTATTTCACATTTATAACGTACACATTGAGTAGTGTGTGCGCTTTCCGCTGCGGGCCTCATTCACTTTTACACTAAATAGTATGTACAAATCGTAGCCGTCACGTAGCAGTTCACGACGACGACAAAGGCCGTACCTGGTCAGCTGCCTGACATACTTGTAAAACCGTAATGTCTGTTTGTAATTGAGTATATCATTATTATAGGATATATGCACATTGCTTGTTATAATTAACAGGCGTCGAATGGCAGCATCTTCATATCTAGGTTAAATAGCATTCATTACAGCAATGCTTGATCTTATCAAATAAACCATCATCCTGACAAATCTATCATCTATTATGTTGCAGAACATATAACAGGATGCTTCAAATCTATCAGATTTATGATAACTTCTATTAACGCAATATATATAGGTAAGCAAATATGACAGCATACCTATAAGCACACATGACTTTGCGTACTTTCTAAGAAGATCTGTTCTGACTCTTACTGTACCTCCGTGTAAAAAATATTTAGTATTTTTTTTTAAATTGAAAAGGTCAAGCGAGCACTTATTATACCAGCATATGACGGGCGGTATGTGCCCAATTAGTCACAACAATAATTTAAATGTAATTAGTGTCTAAAGGTTATTCAATAAAATTCCTTTTTAATGACTTCTTCTCCGCACATACTCGTGAAGTAATAGTCTCTTTACCGAAGTTAATAGCTAAGCATAGAAACAAAAATAACCCATACAAAACGCACACGTTTGGGGTTTTACTTTATAATGTCAATAAAAACTCAGTTCTTTTCGTGCTGTCTGTTTATTTATCGAAGGGTGGTGATTAATCAATCGATCATTTACGCTGCCACGGATGGCTAGGTTCAACCGCCTTTACGTTACACTAAATAAATTGCTCATACATATTTTGTTATATTTATAAATATCATTTAAAAACCCTTCCAATAGGGAAGAAACAAATTTTTAAAATATATAAAAAATAGTCTTAAATATTAAGAAATACTTTGTAGCAAAGTATTGACTTCAAAGGGATAATTATGATATATTATAACATTGTTATTATTATTATATTACGCCAGGTAACAGACAGTCACGGCAGACAGATCACCGAGTGCCAAATATGTTAATACCTACAAACTTGATGTCCTTCTATAGTCATTAACCACTTCATACACGCACGCCAATAGCTCGCAATATCACTGGTAGTGGGTCCTGCGCTTTATATACCTATTATGACTAGTAGTTAAGATATTAAATTAATTACGTAAAAGAAAAAATTGCATTGTTGAGGGGATATAAAGGGGATATATAGGGGATATATATGAATTAACGTGAAATAACCTAAATATACAGGCCTCAAGAATAATTTATTGTTTTTTTAATTGCATTCATATACATCTTTGTATTTAATTTAGCTAGCTAAGATTCGAAAGACTGAAAGGGTATTTTATCTTTAATTGTTGTTATTAAAGCGCTTTTAAACTGTCTGATGTTAATTTAATGACATCGTATTTATCCTATACATATACGGTTAACGTCGAAAATAACAGTGAATTTTCATTGAACTGGACAGCATAATTCAGAATGAGGATTTAAAATGAGGAAATTGTACAATTTTGTCCAGTTACTTTTCTATTACCTACCGCAGGGACAGATATTAATCTGTCTGTCTTTGCGGTCTAGCTGGTACCGGGTATCGATAGGTATAACACTACAAGCAACTAACTTAATACCTGAAGGTTCTTACATTTTTTTCGACTGGCAAGGCGGTATGGCTAATGACTCGTATTTCAAAATGATATATAGGTATGTACTTGTAGTGATTATTTTTTGAGAATGTTTTTATATTTACTCGTTTTGTATTAATTTGGTATTTGTCTTAATTGAATTACTAACCGCCAAAGAAATTTAGATTTAAGAATATTATATGTTATGAATAATCCTATGTAATTATAATCCGTTAATAATATATATATAATATAATAATAGTTAATAATAAACCTGTTAATAATTATAAATACTCTTAGATCATCGTCAACTTGTCGCAGCTCACAGCTGGACTTAATCGTTCTTATATAAATTTCATCACAGTCTGTCCTCGGCTTGTCGCATTCCGCTTCCGCTGGCAGTCTTACGAACATCATCATCTCACCCAGCCGCAGGGCGTCCTACACTATGTTTGCCAAGCCGCGCTCTCCACAGCAAAACTCGTTTACTGCAACAGTTATACATATATTCTGGACCTGATATAGGTAAATAAATAAATAAATAATAACAATATCAATTCCAATTCCATGTTATGTTACAAAAATTCATTGTAATGTAGCCTACAATTTTAAAAACTAAAATTTGAATACGTAATATTACGGTTGTAATATACGAAGGGGTAGGCAGAGTAGTATATCATAATCTCAAGTCTCAACATTTGCGTCCCACTATGGAATACCAAAAATTTAAGATGTAATAAAACATAATAAATATATTGACTGCCTCGTTGGCCGAGTAGTTGTAATAGCGACTGCCGCTTGGGAGGTCCTGGGTTCAAATCCCGGTTAACGGTTACCTACTATTGAATTATTCTAAGTTAGAATTTTAAGTAGTGACTTCATGTCTGGATCTGAGCCCGGTGTATGGCGATAGATTCACCATTTATTCCTTAGGATGTAAACGTAACTGATGAACTGTGCGTGTATACTACACTCCTCTGCCTACCCCTTCGGGGATTACAGGCGTGTTGTTACGCGCTTATAATAAATAACTTTTCTGAGTGAAGGATTGTTTCACTGCTTGCGATATATTCGTACTAATCTAGATATATGTAGGTGTTTATCTACATGACTATAATTACTAACGTTATCACAGCCACAGAACTATTCCGTACAGAAGACTGCGGTGGTACAAGGCAGTCGAAACCTACCTATAATTACACTAACGGCCGCCTTTCGCATTCCAATTAATTCGCTCATTAAATCCGAGATGGTAATAACAGATACAAAGATTGACTAATATTTCAGTGCAAGCGTCTCCTATCTCTACCGCTTCAGTGAGTGCACCTTCAACTACTTTAATTGCATTAATAATATTACTAGCTATATGTACGTATATAATATATTGAAATATGATTATATTAATTGGCTGCCAGACGTCCAGAACTCTGGTAAGTGAGCAGTTATAGATTTCCTGTAGCGATAACAGTTAAATATAACCACCTGTCAAATGATTTAAACTTAGTATAATAACCATTCATATTGTTAAAAATTGATTAAGCCCAAGCGCCTACTGGAGAAGTAAGGAGAAGAGAAGAATGGTGACTGTTTTTTTCAATTTACTTAGAACAGTCTATACTGATCTAGTGTATAAGATCGATCTTTTTAAATAGAGTATCGTTTATGATTGAGGCTATATCAGATACAAATAACAAGTGATCTTATTTCCTTGACAACAATGGTAAATTTTGTAACGTAACATTACGCCTGTAATCTCCGAAGAGGTAGACAGAGGAGTGTAGTATACTGCCACATATCACCAGTGACGTTTATGTCCCATGGAATAGGCGGTGGGCCTATTGCCATAAAACGGGCACAGATTCAGATTCCGAGTCACTACTATGAATTCTAAATTAGAAAAATCCAGTAGTACCTACACTATCCGGGATTAGAACCCAGGATCTTCCGATCGGCAGTTGCGCTTGAAACCACTGGACCAATGACGCTGTCTATGTACATACATATTATACGTACCTAATTACATATATTTCAAGTAAATTTTTGTACGTAAAAATGTTTCGTGTTACGTATAAATGTTGTATATAAAGTCAGACACGAGCATCTTGTAAGGTGAAATTTGGAAATTCACATTTATACAACATTACAACACTCATAAAGTCTTAGGAATTTCGTGCTTTATTTATACGGCATAGCTGAAATAATAAAGGCGAGTTCGGAATCCATTCACGTAGGTACTCGTATGTTACAATAATGAACCTGTTGCCCGTTGCCTAGTATAATTACGATACCTCGCCCGCATCACGACGGACCTGTTCCATTGACAACGCTGGAGTACGTTACATACTCGTACCAAAAATGGTCGAAAATCTTCTCAATTCCTTTTTTAAAATATTGTTTACATACAGCCTTTATAGCAAATGTTTATAGCAAACCTTATTTTATTTATTTACTTATTAAAATGTAGGTTTTAATATAGTCTGCTCTAGCATAGAAGTTTTGCTACTTGTAGATTAAAACCTGTGGTAAGTTGACAGTTTTATACCTACTCTGATTTACATAATATATAGTAGAGCAACATACTCGTACGGTAAGTCATAATAATTGGTAGAGAATGCAACTAAGCGTTGAGTCCGCCTTTTGTTAAACTTACCGTTTGCTCGTTTGCCCCCATTCTATAAAAAAAAATAAAAAAAAATTACCTAATTTTTTAGGTGTCACAAAAAGAATACCTACATAAATAAGTAAATAAACATGCACACGTGCACTCATATGCGCATGCTTCTTACACAGTCGCACATATTCATACAAATGGACATGCGTACGCATGGGATAAGAAAAGAGAACCATCCATAAATTGCAATAATTTACTCGGTGATGTTAATTGCAGT
Organism: Elbella merops; assembly: GCA_018244855.1. Classification (NCBI taxonomy): domain Eukaryota; kingdom Metazoa; phylum Arthropoda; class Insecta; order Lepidoptera; family Hesperiidae; genus Elbella; species Elbella merops. Next base: position 5,300 of record DWMG01001788.1, on the reverse strand, counting down.
GAGTTCTCATAAAATATAAAACTTTAATTTAATTTCAGTTTAATTTCTAGAAAACATTTATTTATTTATTAAAACATCTGTCGCAGAACCGACAGCCGCTGGAGCAGACGTATAGTGGTAGTGGAGATATACGCAAAGTAGCTGATAGTGGTTGGATGCGAAGAGCTGAAGATCGAGCTCAGTGGCGTGCCATTGAAGAGGCCTATGTTCAGCAGTGGACGGGAATAGGCTGCTGACGATGATGATTTATTTGCAAAAAATGCTATGCAAATGAGTATAAAAATAAATACACATTAACTTTCAACAACATGTAGTGATAGGCTAGTCGTTTAGATATGTCACTCGTTCTTTGGGCCCTGGGTTCGATTTCTGACATAGCATGGAAAAATATGTGCATTATAATATATAACAGGACACGCCTAAATCTGGATATTTAGAACTCTCCTCAAGGGCTTGCAAGCCGCGTGAAGCTTGCCAACCTACAACTGGTCAGCGTAGTCCCGGTTCCAATAGTCGAAAGTTTAAAAGTAGGGGTATTAATGCTCATAAAAACATACCACCGTTGAGATGGAACACAACTCATAAAACCCTATTAACGAACTGCATCACCAACATGCTCTGAATCGATGGAGAATATTTAGTAATAAATATACTTACCACGTACTTTGTGGTGCAATTAAGTAATTTTGATCGCGAACTTTTGTCAAAGAGTAGGCGAGTCTCATGAGATCGGAGATAAGTGTGAGGCTGACATTAGTGTGCACCGTCCGCGATCGATGTGCCAACATAATGTTGATTAAGTCACGTCGTAAGCGAGTTATGCCAACGACGTGAAAACATAATTTACCAATAATTTCTCTTTGCGTAAGTCATGTATAAGTGAAAACACGAAGCCATCCGCATTATGTCCCCGATCGATAACTGTACGAATGCGTGCGTACAAAGTGTTTTATGTGAAGTTTTTTTCGCTCGTAGGCAGATAAATTTATGTAACGACGTACCCTTTGGAGTGTATCATTTCCGGGACAAGTCGCTTTGTCGTCGAACATATTTTATTTTCCCGGATTAATGGAGCCATTTCCATAAAAACGCCGTTTGCCTTTTTGCGTCCGTCAACGCTGGCGGCTGCACGTGGCTGCGTGGACGTAAAATATTCTCTGTTTACAAAGGGAATTCATAAGTACATCGATTTACGAGTACTTTTCACTCGTCCACATATATCACCAGAAACGCACACTTGGTAAGTAAATCATTTAGCATAAAGATGAATAATTTGCACTAGATATATGAGTCATATTTTATATACTTTCGTAATAATACGCATTTTGCTTTTTGTGTAATAAAATTATAAATATTATAGCAGTTATTTGTAATCGTTCCGATCTTTTTCAATAGATAAATAAAGAACTGTCATATTCATATGTCTATTCGCTTAATACAATTTAATGTATTATGCAATCTGAATAACTATGAATGTTTATTTTTAATTGCTCTCGTTAAATTTTATAATTGAGGTTGTCGAATTGCACACCTTTAATAGGTATGTTACAGAGGAAATTTAAAATGTTATACTAACTGTGATATCTTTTGTACCTGTAATAATGCAATTATAAATAAATAAATAAAATAAATAAATATTAAATACTTAAATGTGACATGATTTTTATGAACTAAGTATTCAAGATACTCACCCTATAGCTGTTTACTTAAACATGGATTTTCTCGCTAGACAAACACATCCGGTATTTCTGCGTCATTGAACATTAAACATCGTTTCCGCGAGAACATTTTTTAACAGATTTTTTGTCTCAATAACCAACACTTGGTTGTACTGGTTGGTAGATACGTGTATTTTCAACATCATAACATATTTTGATCGAATACTTTGGTGGAGTATTACCTATAATATTTCCGAGTCCGAACCTCTTATCGCTAGCAATTAAATTATTATATTAAACATTATAATTCTACCAATTATTATCAACTATGAATCGAGTCACGATTTATTCAAATTTGGTATACCTACAATCTTGACATAGTTCACGGTTCGTAGTGGGTACCCAAAGTGAAATATTCTTAGCATGATAATGGTTAATTCTTGACATATTTTATATAATGCGAGCCTGAGGCGAGTCGACCGACACTATGTCTAATAAATTTATGGACGTTCATTTTCATGTTGATCGGCGTTCGAAATTATAATCGTCGCGCTCGGGGCGCGGCGCGAGCGACTTCCCGCGACGGCGCGACCGCGGCGTGTTCTACCTACGGGAAAAATATATTAAGAGAGCTTTCAAGACTTACTTGAATATCTCAGGGCTTAAAATAAAGATATAACAAAATCTATTTTTATTAACACTGATTACTGCGCATTAAAATTAACCCACTATTGTTATAACGTATAAAAATAGTTAATTATGTTATTAACTAGTGTTAAATTGTGCTGAAATGTAAAATAAGCAATAAACACCATAACCATAAATAAAAGATTTGCGTAGTAAGTCTCACGGTCTATCTTTTATGTTAGGTATGAAAATAACACACAGCATCTGATAAGCGCCTATTTTAGGCCACGGACATCTACGAGTATAGTTAACGCATAATGTACCTACATAGTTTCACACAACAACCTATATGCCTACAGCTGGTACTATAAGTAAATTATCGATCTCTGCACATATTTAATGGTATACAAAATTTTGTTACTAATTTAGTAACAATTGACCGAATCAGTTATGATTGATTCGATCAGTTCGAGAACAATTTGCCAATATTGAACTCCGATGCTAAACAGAGATATCGCACCCACGCGCCCACAAGAGCAGTCATAAAATGTAAATTTATTGCGCGATGTTTTACATAAATTCAAATTGACGGCCTCACATTACATCAGGTAATTATGCGGCGCACAATTATTATAATTTTCCTATAATCGCATTCATAAGGACGTGCGAAAAAATAATTTTATAACCCAATTCACAGTGATTTATCACCGATTTCACGGTCGCCATTACCAATACTGAGATATTTCTCTAATTATTACCTGTACCTATGCATCTTGAATTTTAGTGTAATCTTTACGAAATGCCTCAAACGAAGTGAACTCTTGAAGCCGCTGCCAAGTCGACTATATTAAATAGAACAATTATAAATATATTTTCAAATTTTTAATTTCATTTAATGGTTTTTGAGCCGAGAGTCGTGGAAAGATCATTAAGTGTAGGAACGTACGTAATTATAACGTATGTTAACATCTGCGTCTACGCGGTCACGGCATCCTTAAGCCTTTCCACGCAATCAGCGATTCATCTAACGATTCTGACCAAAAACATTTTAATTATACGTCCGTACACTAAAATGTTACTTTAGATCGTGATAATTACAACCTCCATTCCTGATTTATTATTAATCCACGTGTTCCGATGATTTATTAAGTGAAATCTAAGAAAAAAATTACGGAGAAAACGTTCAGTTCCATTACCTGCAATTATTTTTCTTTTAACAAAACCTATACCTTTGATTATATATTAATAAGTAAAATGTAAATTCATTCATGCTTTGTAATTCGTTCCTTCATTAATTACTTTGGTTTTAATTATAGACCTCCGTATCGCAATTGGATTCCTAAGAGTCCTGCCTTCTCGCGCACCGCGTCAATATGAACACCCTTCTCGTATATACCTACACGTAATTAAATCTTCCACTAGTGTAATTATGTCCTTTGCCCCATTTGTTCGGTGGGAATTATTCCACGTGATTACAGGCCACGCAACCTGGGTATTTAAAATTGAAAATTGAAATTTCCACGCGCGGTACGAACAGTGGAATTGTCGCGATAATAGGAATATAGACAATTATATCGACAGGAACTTTTGAATTCCTAATCGTATAGCGCCTTAAATAAGCTTCACCGAGCCACGGTACGACGGAACTTAATAGTTTTACGACTATATTATGAAGGTGGCTGTAATTATTCCAGTAATAGCAGACGCTTGACGGATATTACGGCTATCGTTCCGAATGTTTAGTTTTGAATATTTACTAGTGTTCGAGTCTTGCTGTTATGTTCTACTTTTGTAGCGAAATAAAATAAATAATATCGGGAAATGTTTTTATATCTCATCTATTACATTTTTGTTGCAATCTGATTTTAATACATGTAATTCAAAGATGATTAAAATTAATATAAATATACATTAAAACACAGACACACACTTAACATGACTAAGCACATATAGAAGACGTACATAGTCATACATACTTATGTTACTGAGTTCAGAAGACTGATGAGCGGTTAGCAAAAATTTACTTAGGTACCCTATGATTTCCGCAAATAAATTAGAGTTATAAATAATGGATGTGAATATGCGTTAACAAATGCTAAGTAATCTTATTTACAGGACTTAACAAAGCCATTCAATCTACTCTCAGTTACGTGCGCTCTCGCTCTGGACTTAATGTGACTTTTACGAGTATTACACTCAGCTTCTACAACCTTCAAGCCATTCAACTAATTCTACCGCTTCGTATCAAGTTGATACTAACAACATGAACTTCATTAAGATTTCATATTATTTTTTATTTAATTCTTCATTGAAGTACCTACAGATATTTGAGTTAGTCATTGTCTTATGATTTGATTGTGTCGGCGCAACTTTCATAAATGCTGTTGTATTTATAAAATTGTAGGTATGAAGTTTAGTATATGAAAAGGAGATAGAAAGTAGAAAACTAAATTGAAACACATATCGGTGTAGTTTCAAAAGGTTTGATTTTATTATTTCAGGAATTAAATTCTGTTAAGATTGATGTACTTCTATGAAATTTGGTAACCTCGACCTGCCCCGTAAGGAATCTGGCGTGATGATATAAGACACTGTAATAGTAAGCTAAACAATTTGCATACATTTGTGTAACATAAAAATGTAATCGTTATTAAATAATTCTAAGTTCACCAATAATTTCGCATATTAACTTCAATATCCACCAGCAATAGGATGTAACCATATCATTTTAATTTATTAAATGGTTTGTATGAGTCTACATTAATATCCATACGTTGTTGGCAAAGTTCGCAGCTGGAATATTGTTATTCTGCTAGTATCATACTGAATATCAAATCGGGTGCTACATAGCAAGGCACGTACGAAAACATTTCGTCGAACAAACAGTGTTATTGTTTTGCGGCAACCCTCGTCCACCGCTCGCAAATCAGCCATATGCTGCGACCGGAGTAATAGCAGCGGGAAATGACGGCCACCATTCATCATGCCGCCACAAAATTGGTCCACATTTTCATA
>DWMG01001787.1:0-14423 GCA_018244855.1 Elbella merops | reverse complement strand
GATATACATAATAACATTAATCTTTGTAGAAGTTTTATTTTTTTGAAATATCTATTTAATGATCATTTTTTCAGATAGTAATAAACATTGATAGCAATTAACTCGTATGCAATATACCAAGTATCGTTTCAAAATTATCAATATATAAAATAAAGAAAAAAATGTTACAAATTCGTTACGTTGGTTTTCAAATTTATGATATTTTCTATTCAGCAAATATTCGTTTCTATGAATGGTAGGAAAATTTGAGTATTAAAACAATAGAAACGTAACGAGTCTAGTATGCACACGCGTACGGTACAATTCGACGGTTTTTTCGGTAACTTTTAATGAATATTTGTTAGCGATGAAATTGGAAAAAGATTTTTTTTATAGCGATGTGAAATAGTGGAAAAAATCGTAGCCCATATAATGACGAAAAAACTAACAGGTTCATTTATATTGTATTACAGTTATAGAGGTTTTTACTTTAAAATCCTCTTGATATATTTTTATACCGAGCAGTATTGTGGTCCTGTTTGGTGTTAAGATGGATTTTTATTATAAATATATTTATGCATATGAATTTAATTTGTACATCTGTGCCGATGTATGGCAATAGTAACCACCTATTCCATGGGACGTAAAACGTGACTGGTGAAACGTGTACTACAATCCTCTGCCTACCCCTTCGGCGATTACAGGCTCGATGTCTTGACCCTGTATCCAATATTTGTTGAAACTTTAGTTTGAATACAACCAAGACTGCTTGCTTTGGATCTTTAAAAATATCACAATATTTTATAAAATTTTGCGTATAATTTCAGTCATGTTGGTGGCTGCCAAATTACATTTTTTTATTTGCGTTCTTAACATTGAATAACTATTTAATGTGAAGAACAACATCGTAATGAAACCGATACACGTTAGCCTTCTTCAGAATGTCCTCTTAGTTCTTTATAGGCTACCAACGTGCGAGTGGTTAGCGTTGCAAACAGTAGTTATAATATTTTTAATCCAAAAAGGATATCCGTATCCAACGGTGAAATGCTATACGCATGATGGTGATATTGTTCTTACGATCACATACGCGTGTCATTAAATAATAATAATAATATGTCTTTATTCGCAAGAACAATGTTTACAGTTGTTGTTATTCTAAATTACACATGTTCTTGGTCCGCCGCAAGGCGTGCAAATTTTATGGTGAACTTATATTATAACTTTTAATATATAATTACCACAGAACTTGCGGTATAGTGGAGACTAAATAGGCACGGCCAAATGCCCTGGCCGCCGACGGGCAGCAGCGTCGGCGGTGCGAAAAGCTGTGCCCTGCGATCTCCAACCCGCAGGCCCAGCGTGGAGATTGCGTGCATAAACCCCGTTTAGAGGGAGGCCTATGTCCAGCAGTGGATTGTGATAGGCTGATGATGATGATGACCACAGAACTATACCGCCTTGTCATTGATGTATTAGTAAATTGTATGCATAATTGTAGATATGTAAGCGCAGAGACACTATGAGCAAGTTTCTAAATGAAATCTATTTGAACAGACATCGAAGTTAGACAATTAAGTCGCTCGTCGGACTCACTTGATGAAATTCGTATTGGACTAGTGGTCAACACAGCTTAACAACTCTGTTTAATGGATTTAGCATTTAAATTAATAAATCTTCACTCGACGCATTTACCCGGCCCTAATATTTCTGAAGAGGTTCAGTGAATGTTATCCTGGATTGACTGCTTAGAATGCCCCTATTGAGCCCTTATTTTTAGGAATTTAACCTTTATTCCCTCTTTTTGAAATGTTCACGCAAAACACACATTGATGACACATAAATAATGACTTAGAAATTTCTCAAATAATACCCAATACGATTACATTAGAAAATTAAATCTTAAGATTTCAATTAATTGAACGCTTATAAAGCCAACGCAAAATATTTTTTAATACTAGTTGTCTTTCAGATTTCTATTAAGTGCTCTATTTTGTTTACTGGGAAACTTTTCGAATTAGTGAAACACGGGTCTTCATTGTGGACATTAGCCAATTTATCGAAGCTTTTTCCTCAAAACCGCTCATTAATTCAATTACACTAACGCGCTCTTACCATTAACCGTAATTAAACTGTTTCGATTAAACAACTTCACCTGGAGATTTTACGAGAAAGTTCCAGAACTCTGCTTTGATTACGCGTATAAAATGATAAAGGGCGGGTGAGTCGCCTTGAAACTTATGCACTGTCATATACCTACATACTACGTATATGTAAACGCAATTCCGTACGCAACATCATGTGTAATTTGGAATAAGAACTATTGTAAGCTATTCCATAGTGGGACGTAAACGTAACCGGTGAAACGTAGGAGTGTTCTGCATTCCTCTGCCTACCTCTTCGGGGATTATAGGCGTCAAGTTACGTACGTTACGAAGTTACGTAAGCATTGTTCTTACAAATAAAGATATATTATTAATATGAAAACACTTGTTATATATATTTACTTGTATAGGTATCATAGCAGGCCAAATCCGACATTCACCGAAAATTGGCAAAGCATAAAACGTTTAGGCAGCTTATCAACTGCGTATGCTGGTAGTAACCAGTTTCAATAGTCTTAAACAGGGGACGCGAATACTGAACCCGTCTCTCTTAGCTAGAGGTCATAATTGGAGAGTATTTCAACAAGTTACTACTTTTAAAACCGTTAAGCATGAACTGATTTTAATGCGTTGCTCTTTCGAAGAGAAATTCAAATTGTCTGTGTCACCTTGTTACATAAGTAGAATGTTAGTACAATCTCCAAATACCTCGAACAACCAACCCCTTAAGGTATAATATACGAGTATTAACTAATTTACCCCAAAAATCCACATCATATATCGTCGGCTATCACTATGTAATCTGGTATATTGGATATTCTATTATAATATTTATCCATCGCCATTTTACGGCGTTCAGAGTCTTCGGGGAGTAATTTTTAGTGGAGCCCCGCCGCTATTTATGACAGCGTGGCTTAGAAACTATCGGTACACTACGGTTTATATATGGCACGTTGCAGACACCAGCTTTACACAGATACATTATAATGCTCTCTTGATATTGTTTTCGTACCGTTAACGTATCTTATGAAAGTCCTTTTTATATAAGGTGTATTAAATAAAAGTTGTTCTTATTTTTTAAAGTGCAGCAGTATTAGACTAAAGATGTATTATATTTTATTTCCAGATAAGCCTATAGAAGAGTCGAAATGGCAACGAGCAACACCGCTCCCAATGGTATGGTGGTAACACCTCATCATCTTGCTACTCAGAGTGCCCTTAAAATACTTCGGGACGGAGGCACTGCCATGGAAGCCATGGTTGCTGCTGCAGCAACTATAGCTGTCGTCTATCCGCAAATGAATAGCCTCGGAGGCGATGGCTTTTGGCTCATCGTTCCTCCTCAAGGAGATCCAATCGTTATAGAGGGTTGCGGTGCTGCTGGTAGCTTAGCTACTCTGGACTTTTACAAAGGATACGATAAAATTCCATTAAGAGGCCCTAAATCTGCAATCACTGTAGCTGGAACTGTCGGAGGATGGGAAGAAGCGTTGAAGTACGTATCGGAAAACGGTTACCAGAGAATGTCTATATCGAAACTATTAGAAGATGCTATTAGCTACGCCGATGAGGGTTTTCCTGTATCTTTCTATCAAGAAACAGCCAGTCGGGAATTTAAGGAGAATGAGATTATTTCCGACGAATTTAAACATGTGTTTCTACCGGGCGGTGAAGTTCCGAAAGCAGGAGAAAGGTTCTGTCAGAAGGATTTGGCTAATACCTTAAGGGACTTAGCCGACAACGGACTAAATAGTTTCTATCGCGGCAAATTGGCAAAATTAATAGCGAAGGACATGGCGTCCCTTGGTATGCCAATCACAGACTCAGATCTTGCAAATTACTCGGCCGTTAGGCGACCTCCTTTGAGATTACAACATGAATACGGAGAGATTTTCAACCTTCCCCCACCAACTCAGGGCTTAGTTTCTCTGGCGATCCTTGGAATGTTAGATAAGTTACTTATCGACTGTCGACACGAAGGTCAATTTATTCACGCAACAGTCGAAGCTACAAAACAGGCATTTGTATTACGAGACCGGCATATAACCGACCCGACTTACATGAAAGTCGACGCCCAATCACTGTTAGCAAGTCACGCAATATCCGAAATGGCCGGTAATATCAGTCTTGATCAAGTATCTTCTGCGGGAAAAGGTATGGGCCCTGGGGACACGATTTGGATGGGCGTGATGGATAGCAAAGGGTTCTCCGTATCGTTTATTCAAAGCATTTACCATAGTTTCGGTAGCGGGGTTGTATTACCCGGGACGGGCATAGTGTGGCACAATCGTGGAGTTTCTTTTAATTTGGAGAGAAATCATATAAGAACGTTGTTGCCGGGGAAAAAGCCTTTTCATACCCTGAATCCAGCCGCTGCTAAACTTAAAGATGGTCGTATTATGGTTTATGGAACTAGGGGTGGTGATGGGCAACCACAAATACAGGCAGCTATTTTTTATAGATATGTCGTTCGAAACTTGAATTTGCAGGCATCAGTGGATGCGCCCAGATGGATATATGGGTCGCATAGTGGAGAAGAAGATGACAGTTTAAGAATAGAGAATAGGGTTAGTGAAGATACAATGAATTATTTAAAACAGAGAGGACACAATGTGGTCATATTGCCCGCCTACACCGATGTCGTGGGGCAAGCTGGGGCCTTAGTGAGACATACTAATGGAATGCTAGAAGGAGCTTTCGATCCTCGGAGTAATGGAAGCGCTGCTGGATACTAGACTCATGTATAAGTCTTATATTAACAGTAGAGTGGTGGTTTTAATACCCCTGTGGTGGTATAAACACTAAAATAACCAAATTTTATTTTTATTAAGATGTACCTAATTCTGTGTATAATTGTATATATTTTGTATCCAAATAATTTTTATTAACAGGGTAAATATTTTATTGTCGTATAATATTCTAAAGCGTCTCATATTTCTGTTGCTTTTTATCACTGTAGAATCAGTTATAAGAAGCAAGTGAAATCGAAAACTTAGCAAGTGAAATCGAAAACTTATATACGTAACATTTCATATATGGCACCCGTATTTTGGGAATATGACCAAAATTAAACAGCCGAGTTTGTATAATGAAAAATCCATTTGGGATGGCATAAACTGGCCACTTCAGCACAAAGGATCAGCGCAAACTGGCTACCAAGTTATTTTTCATTAATTAATTTTTCATAAATTTAATTGTATGGAGATTGAATAATAGTAACAGGTATTTTTGTCAAACATTACAAAGGCACAGATTTTTTTCTTGTTGTTTCTTTTCTTGTTTCGGCTACCGCATTTGTGGATTTTGCATCTATCTCCTGCATGACACCATGCATCATGCCCCTACGCCACAAATAGTTAAATTACTCATTGAACTTATTGTTCAGGGATAAGACGTTAATATCTTTGAAGTAATAGTTTATATTGCTGTTTAGTTAAAACTAAATTAATAGAAAGTGTTCAATAAGTCATCGTCCATAAACACTCTTCAGAGTAACATTATCACTTATTATTAATGGCACAATCGCTACACGTCAGTAGCAAGTCTGCACAAGTCACTAATAAACCGTATGCAACCCAAAACTGTCAAACAGTCTCACTATAAACTGGAAGAGGCGACACGAACCCAAAACTTGGGCGACTTAATATGTATCTAATAAACAGAGTTGGAACAGTAAATGAAGACGAATGCGGTCACTTCATTATTCTGAGAGTTTAATTTTGCTACGTAGCTATTCCGACCATTCGTTCACATTAGCGCCAACCGGTGACAAATTAACGGATTTATTACCTTTTTTAACAGTGTTTTGAATTTATGTTTCGTATTAGATTTTGTAACGGCCGTGTTCTCTGATGGGTAGTAATGTTAACATTTAGTTTGGAAATGTACATTAATGTCAAATGGTTTGCCGCGATATACTAACATAGTGAAGCAACTACAAGAGATTATACAATGAGTGTCGTAATGAATCGTTTATGTGATAAATAGTGTCTGTTGCTAATGTTAGCATCAAAGGGATATTGGAAATGAATATATAATATTGTTCTTAACAACGCCTATGAGCTGCCAGTCCTTAGATTCTAAATTAGTGAAGAGACGTTGAAATGAGGATCATAATCATTATTGATTTTATTGCAGATTTTTAAGCTATTTACTATAAGACGAATTTCGTGCACCAAACCATTTTTAAATTATGATTTAATAATACGAGTAGTAATTTATTAACGCTATATAAATAGAACAAATTAAATTATTGAAGACAATTCTTTTCGTTTTAGCCCACTATAAACTCAATAGCATCTTACGATGGAGAGTATGCTAGTATACATGTTACGGCACTTGCAGCTTCGAGCTCATTCGATACGAGATATTTTATGGAAACTTAGAATTTTGCGCGTCGAGCACTGAAGGTTAGACTAACCTCAGATAAAAATTCAAAATATAATGTAGACATATATTTATAGATTTTGCCAATACTTTAATAACGAGAGGTCTATGTACAATAATATCGCCAAGATTTAATAAAACACGCGACGTGAACAGACGAACCGTGGGTAGCCAAGATCAGACAATTTTAATTATTCTCAGCCATAAATTACTTAGATTACAATAGAGAATAATTTTGTTTATAATCTGTAACAATTGTACGTCTTAGAACCGGCGCGGTGAATTTGTTTTTGAATGAATAATGGATAAGCAAGAACAATATTCATCTCGGAACAATACAGATCTGGTCGAGTGCTGCGCAGTCGAGTGGATTTAACAATATATTGTAACATATTAGCCTAGTTCTGATGTGTAGTGATATGTTAATTTTGGGTAGCATTTGTGTTATTACACTGGGTCTGTTAGTGCTAGTAGAGTGATCGGGGGATAAATGATAAAATAGATTGAAATTATTAATAAGATACATATGAAAGACTATTTCGAATATTTCCGCACTTACTCATGTAGGTTCAAGTCGTCTGATGTGGTAATAAAGATCGCAGAACATCGTTTCAAAAATAAAAATTCAAAATTTAACACTACTACATACAAAAGTATACTTTAAAAATATTGATACTTGTACTCCTCGACACAGACCAAATACTTGCGCTTGTCACATAATATTTGTGCTGGGTGGGATTCGAACCCCGGGCCCAGATGTCAACTTTATCAACTGCTGGATTAACGGGTTAATCTACGATGATCTGTGGAACAGCAGAAATGGGAAAATAAGGATACAATCATTGTAATTTAGCTTTACATATTATATGAATGTACTCGTATGTGCAATCTTCATTTCAAACCATTATTATGAAATTGATAGAAAATATTTTAAGCTCATATAAAAAAGGTATATTGATTTAAAAATGGACCTACAGCTTATATATTAAGAAACAATGGCTTATACAAAATTTGTTCATAATATTTCATACGAGTATTTTTCCTTCTTCAACAAATGCTTTCTTCTGTACAAATTTAGAAGATTAATTGTTACCATATTGGAATATAATCTGGAAACATAATTTGTTTACGGATAAAAAAATCATTACTAATTAATATAATCATTGATTTTATAAATAAAGAAATTATATTATCTAATTTGTCTATATTCTCGGTTACTGTAGTCATGAAACTATTTGATCCCAATATGAGAAACGCTGATATACGTATGTATGAATATACAGATTAATAAAGAATATTACTGTAACAGATGAATTACTACCGTAGGCTGGACTTTTCAGGGACTTTTTTTTGAAACCTCATAAAACGTACTGGAGATGATTGGGTAGGAAACTTTTTCTACCACTTGTAGTAACATGTCTTAAAGAACAATCAAAATGCCAGAAATGATACTGCCGGGCTGCTTTAATCAAAATCCATACGATTTAATCGAAATCAATGTATAGGAAAAGTGATAGAGAAATCAAATTACTCGTGTTATTAAAACGGAAATTTTTATATTCATAGCATTTTTTTCTCAAAGTTCCGAAATTATCGGTACTGTCATATCCACAATCGAAAGTCGAAAACTTTTGAGGTCTTTCTTTAAAATTCTTTTATTATCTCCGACCTCTTTGTTAGAGGGAGTTCGAATAGAAAAGCGACTTCGCAGATATCCGTGAATTAACTGCGTAGGAACAGTTTTAAATTAGACAATCTTTTTGAAATATACCCCAGCTATCCCGAACAGAGGTTTCCAATAATTCACGTTCGGTGGACGATAAGGGAACAAAGACTACAATGTAAATTAGTGATTTATATTATAGGTGACACAATGGACATTATACAGCGATAGTCTAGTCTAGAATTAGATTTTAGCCGACCTAATCCGAGGATCTTGTGTCTAAATTCTTTTATGTAATTTTGGCTATAATATTAAGAGGATTTATAGGACCTAATAAACTAGGTATAATGATAAAGGAAAACATATTTAAGACACACACACACTACTACACTCTATAAAGCTCTCCATAATGTTCCTTAAGTTATGTGAAGTCCAATAACGTAAAGCCAGCGCTCTAAATTGACTTAATACGTAATATTCAATCTCGAAAAGGTTGCTGATGATGATTACTTCTTAGAACAATAGCGATGACACATCACACATTTGAAACACACATGGTTATAAAACGATCTATAAAAATAAATACAATTAGAGTGTCTGTTTTTAATATTAAAATAACCGCTTTTTACTAAATGTATATATATGTATACACGGTACATATACCAAAATATCTGTCTGTCTATTCATTCCGGCCACCTCTAGAACGCCTCCATCGATTTCGACGGGATTTCGACTGGCAGATAGTTGATGTAATGAGGAGTAACTAGACTACTTTAATTTTCGAAAGAGTTTTGACTCCCATGCGAACAAAGTCGCAGGCACACCTAGTCAGAAATAGAACTTCTTGGAACGCGATGACTTCGTAAGTGTTGAGTATTAATATTCACAAGTACCAATTTAGCCCTCAGGGGCAGTACTGTGAGTGATCTATTCGGGAAGGATTTCCTATCTGATATTGGACATGGATCACGTACTGCTAAGATTAATAGGTCCTTGATGAATATAAACTAACTTTAACATCATTAAAATTTCGGCGTTGATACGAAAAATAAATATGTACATTCAATGGACAATCGCCCAATTAATAACAAAATCAGGTATTGTTTTATACTTATGGACTTAAGTAATGAAAATTCTATTACATTTTCGAAGTGTGTACAAGAACGGTTATTCCTGCCTTTATGTATATTTTAGCTGAATTAGTAATTTCCTTTACCTATGATAAAGCTGTCTGATTTCCCCCAAGGCAAGAACAGGATGGAAAACTAGCATTGTCTAATCGGCCGCTCCATGTTAATTCAATGTTAACTTTTCAATTTAGTATTTTATTCTGTAGGAAGTGAAACTTAATGATCTCCCTGGTTGTTATACTGTAGATATTAATTGCACTATCGTTATGCTTTTCCTTGTTTTATTTTTCACTTATTTCATAACATTAGCTCCTAATGTTATTTGTTTTTTAATATCTGTCTCTCATCATCATCATCAGTCTGTCTTAGTCCACTGCAGGACATAGGCCTCCCCCAAAAGGCGGTTTATGCCCATATCTGTCTTTGTATGTCACTAATTGTCTTATTTCTTTCTATTTTCCATTATCGTTTATTGTATGGTCGTGCCACTGACCGGTACTGATAAGGGCGGTCGGTCGTTCGAAATATAAATCAAATTTGGTAGTTTCAAAACCATTCAGCGGATATCGAGGCGTCGTGTTGCGGTCTATTTAATGAGCTGGATAATTAATTTATATCCTTTTTAGTTACATGCGGGTGTGCTTGCTTTATTCGTGCGGTGTGGCTCGATTTTATTGCTTATCTGCACGCTTGTTTGGTTAACATTTTATTACAGGTTATAATTTATATATTTTGAAATGAAAGGCTTTCTCGTATTGTTGTCCGCTGGATGTTATGTGGTGGAAATATTTCTGCAATGTTGATGCATTAATTTAATGTTCCAAGTTTTGAGCTAAAGTATTTATTATAAGTGAGGAATGTTTTGTATTAAATCATAATTATTTTAGTATGTGAAAATATGTTTCCAGCTTTTTTTAAATTACATGAATAGTTTTTGTTTTATCCAAATATGCAAAAGTACATCCGCTGTTCCTAAGATGACATAATAGATAAAATATTCTACTAACGTTTTCAATATCCTTTAAACATTAATACTCTTAACTATGATTTTACTTATCCACTTATTTTACATTAGGAAACGTTAGCAATCATCGGAATGCCACTAAATAATGTTCTTATCCAAAAACAACACGAATCAACACTATACACGGACTGTGTGAACACCTTTATTCTAATCGGAGAAACGTGTCTTCTATATTTAGTCTGTGCAGAGCGCGCTAAGTAACTCTATCCCTAGGGCTTATCGTCTTCAGGCCAGATTAAATTAGGTACTTCATGTATGTAGGATCAATAATCAGACTGATAGTTTCAGAGAATGTAAATGTACCTAGATAATAACGTCAATATCAATTTAAAGAGTAAATATTAGTAATAATAATAATAAAAGAATGGGAGGGTATGAGGTACGTGAAAATAGATAAGAACAATTTCAATTTAAAGAGAAAATATTAGTGATAATAATAATAATAAGACGAATGAGAAGGAATGGGATACGTGAGGAAATTGTTATGTACTAAAATGTAAATGTCCTACAAAATTAACAACTTTGAAGGCGGTCATCACTTGAATGTGCGATTGTTAGCTACAGTTGTTTGCTGACCACTCCGAGCGTAAAACTTTAAGTAATCGGTTGAACAGCAATTTCTATAAAATGTCCGAAGACCATTCGTCCATCCAATCCATCAATCGAACAATCCACCAACATCCAACCAATCTCTGTCAGGCTACTGACAAACTCGTACCTCTTGCTCACGTTGGACGTAACTGACATACTCGAGGCTGCTGTACAATAATGAATATAATGTTATACTACTGTGTGTCAACCATAATTGCTCTGTGTAATAGAGACTATATCTGTAACGCAGATAGACTGTGTATCACATATCAATATACTCTTTCATTTGTCTTATTTGTGGTCTCTTTGACATTTTTCTAATAGTATCGTAACATCTGCCCACCTCGTCGTTAATTACAGGCGTGCTCTTACATTTGTACGTTTGCTTTAACTTTACGAATATTTTGAATGGGATCCACGTCGCAGGTAATTGGAATAACGTGAGCATCACAGCTACTTAGGTCTTAAGTAGCGCGCTAAGTAACTTTATCTCCAGGGCCCGAAGTTGTATTAACATTCTTGTATGAGTTAATCACGGGAACGGATTATTCGAGTTCAGATTTCGAATACTTCAGTAGTTCACCGGATTAACTCGGCTGTGGAAATACGTGGATGAAACAATTCAGATGTTCGGATATATCGTCTTAGGAAATATAAAGTTGTCTTATATTTATATCGTCTTAGGACACAAAAAGCAAATTATTAAACAATGATGTCAAAAAGTCATTACACCTAGGCAGAATTAATTCTAAAAAATAGCAAATTTAATCTGGGCTTGTTATTAACAATACTTTAATGTTTACTGATTTCATGCTCTCTGCCTACCCCTTAAGGGACTTGGAGTGGAAATATGTGTGTATATATTTAATGAAAGGTAAATTACAAGCAAATGAGCGAGAGGCATCTCTTGCACATCACTAATACATGAAATATGAAACATTGGACTTTTAAGCCGAACGATCCACACGCAGAAGTATGCCTTAAGTACTGGAGGCATTACATCGTATACTTAAGCTCCTTATCTATGGGTCGAGGTAAGTAATCAAGGGGGGAGTTAAGCCAGTATAATTATCAACAATTACAATTAAACATTTCTTAAATTATATGTGACAAGCACCATGATATGACTTGACATGACGGTACTTAATAATAAAAACAAATATAGCCTAAAAAAACGTAACGTTACGCCTATAATCCCCGAAGGGGTAGGCAGAGAAGTCTAGTACAGCCCACGTTTCACCAGTTTACGTTTAAATATAGCACAATAACTTGAGTAAGTTGAGCTTAATATAAAAATCTAACAATGACGTTGTGATATGATTTTGTTAAATCAAAGAAAATCAAATCAAAGAAATCTCATTCGGAATACTGATCTTAAATTTTAGGTTGTCTCATAGTTCTTTATAACTGCTAATTCTAAATAATAGAAATAGAAACTCTTTATTTCTTTATTATATACTGTGGCACATAGAGACAGCAAACAAATATATACATAAAATTAACAAGAACACAAAAAAAATATACAATTATAACCATAAATACTGATTTATTTAGTGCATAATTATAATTGTAATTATAATTGTTGCGTCGCGTTGGTTGCGATGCATACAGAATTTTTTTATTTCTTTTTGAGATGATAAGTTTATAAAGAAAATCCTGTGTTTAGATCCCTGTTAAGGGTGTGCGTTAGACTGCCACACGTGAGCCGGGTAAGTAATGATTCTCACAAGTGATTAGGTACGGAACGCGCTAAGTAACGTGATCCCCAAGGCTTGCGGCTTGAAGTTAGTTTAAGATTCCCCATGTGTGTGTATATATAAATACATATATCTCTATTCATAGTAGCTACAGTCCTTTAGTCCTTGCTAAGATTGTTCCCGCTAATTAGCGTTGTATTAAAATTATACTTTTGTTATTTTTATTGTGCATTAATATTATTGCCATCCCCAACCCACATGCCCAGAGTTGAGATTATGAGCAAAGCAAAATTGAACTGTAGACTTTACCAGGCTGATAATTAATTAAATTACGCATGTTGTATTATGATAACTTCTGTTTTAATTAAATTTCCGTTTGCTTTTTGAATTTGATTCCGTCAGTTGTTTTTTATCAACTTTATAAATTGACAGACATGTTACTAGAAACTAATATGGTCGTTTCATTTTTAATGTTGTTACTAAGCACAGTACAAACACACCGTACATGGCTGGAAAGTACTTAACTTTACAGATGTTAGCTAATCCGCAACCGCATCAGTGCTATGAGCTCTAATTAGCGCATGGGGTACTCCTCAGCTATTGCAAATGTCGACAGAAAACGGTGATGCCTTAACATCAGGTGGCCCGTCTGCCTGTTTGGCGGGCTAATTATAAAAATTCATTAATATTAAAATTCAACAACGTAGGTACATAACAAAGATCTTGCATGTTATATAAACGCATGAAGCATTCTTATGTAGTCCTCGGAGATAGCCAGTGCGCTCCTCGCTATTTCCATGACATAAAAAATTTACATGTCATTACCGGGGACGGTATAAGTTGCGGAATTCCGAGGCTTTACTGAATTTCCGGTTAGATGGAAACCCTATGTAGTCTCAGGCTTTGCAGTCATAAAATCCTGTGAGGTTTCAGTGTCAGGTGTTCAAGAATTGATAGTTCGAATGAGCTAAGCTGCTGTGGTAATGGATTGGCACAAGTTGTTCAGTATTGTTTGTTCAGTTACTTAAACTGTAACTCGTGTTATTGTAAGAAACTTCCAGAACTTTATTATATTTTATTCCTGCCGTTTCCTTATCAAAATTTGAGACGGTTTCTTATTGAATGTCTTTAATTACAGACAATTGATCGGAAAAAATTCTCGTGAAATTCTCTTATTCTGTTCGTACAGTGATCTAACATAATATAATATAATCGAATTGATAAACATATGTACGATACAACGATGCGAACAAGCGTTTCTAATGAGGTGTAGAATGCTGTATGTATTCGTATTTATTTCATGTTTGTGCGCGCGAAGCTTACGTTTTTTCAACATTTGACACTGACTATTATCAGCAGAAAACAAATTTGTCATAGATTACAACAGGCGTTTTCGTACGCATTAATACGTACGCACTAAAAAAATAGGGAGGCTTGTAACACGCAGATCCATTTAAATTGTATATAGTGGTAGGAAAGTAAATTTGCTCTACAGCACAATCTCTTTAGACTTTCTTATTAACATGTTACACGTACCTATTGCAAATTTTTTTCTTTAGACTATCAAAGCGCATGCAAAGAAGTTCGTTGTATAAATTGTGTATCTTACGGCACGTCGTGAGCTCAATATCTCATTTGACTTTCATAGAGTTAGTTGCATCATCCCTAAAGCATAAAAATATTTATCTATTTATTATGTTTATGTATTTATGTATTTTTTTATTTTTATTTATTGTGAGGCTGCAGGCAGGTGCTGGATACAACACGCCGAGGACAGCGTACGTTTGCGCTCATTAGGGGAGGTTTACGCCCAGCATTGTACCCAGATAGGCTGATGGGGATAGATTT
>DWMG01001786.1:0-14424 GCA_018244855.1 Elbella merops | reverse complement strand
CCTAAAAATGTCTGCTAGCTGGCGCCGTAGACTCCAGTACGGTTGATGATGCAAGCGCAAAAAAGGTATTTACAGCTAATTAAATCTACCCACGTAGAGTGGCGCAAGCGGCACGCCTCCGAGCGAACGTTCGGCTTATTTTAATTAACAGAGAGAAAGGATTAAAACTGCTTTCCTATACGGATATCAGAGCCAATGAAAAAATTCCGAACAAATTCACTCTCGGGATCACCGGCTGAATCAACATTTTTTATACTCGTTTATCTCGTACTGTTTTGTCCACTTACCCACATAATTTAGTACCTAATTACATTTTTTATAAGTATACGTGTACATAGTCAATTGGAGATCATACCAGCCAGTACAACGGAACTTTTACCGATACTCGCAACAACGAATTTGGAGCGAGTGTTACGAATTTTGTTTCAATTTGTTTTAATCCTCCTCGTTGGATTGGCTATCAGATAGAATTAATAGACAATCAAAATTATAGAGTGGAGCGGCGACCGGCGTAATGTATCAATTAAATAAACTATTACGTTGTTTTTAAATACTGATTAAGTTCAACTTTTTTTAAATCTATGGATTATTTTAATATGGTATAGTTAGGTGATATAAATATTAACAGGAATATATTTGGAATATACTATCAGATTTAACAAACCGATTGACTGGCCAAACTACTAGGCCAAACTACTAGGGTATGATAGATTGTCATAGAAATTTCTAGAATAGGAGGAAGAAAACGCGATTTTCATGAAAGTGGATCGCTGCGTGCGCGTAACGAGCGCTCGTCAACACCTACCGATAGCATCGCTATGACTGGCTGGAAATTATTCCGAATCGTAATTACGGCGATTATTCACGGCCGGCCGGGGGCGGCAGCCATTTTTCAACAGTCACCGTTCTTAATTATGAACCGCGCTGGACGCCTGTCGAAGCTTTGAGCCCGCCGTCACCTCAGGCCGACTTCGCCCCGCTAGACGTATGCCGATGTAAGACGGTGGCTATTATAAAACACACTCGACAATATTAATATCCAACGTTTTGAATGTACGTAGCAGATATACGTATGTAGGTGCTTATGTAGTCTCATAATGATTTTCTCTTAGGTTCATAAAAATAGGAAAACGGTTTGTTGATGTATGTCCAATGTTAAACGCATGATTCAAAATGTATGCAATAATAGTTATAACACTAATAGCAAATGATTTGTTACACAAAGTTCACCTTATGTAGGTATGTATGTGTACTAAACGCCACATTATAGAAACTAAGTAAATAATAACTCGAAAAGTCTAAAGCCCAACTGTACATTTGAAGAATTTTAATGCACTCATAACAGCAAAGCAACTATGAGAGTTTCGCCAAACATTTTTCGAGGCGTCAATATATCGTATGGTTTCATAATAGTCCACTCAGAATAAACTCCACACGAGAACTTGACTAGTGTTTATTTATCGTTTTGGATGGCTTAGAGAAGACAGATGGAATGTTATGTTTTTTAGTCGACGATGAGGTGTAAAGTAGAAACATGTTTTTGAATTTAATTTGTGATATGTAAACAATGATGCGCTGGTGACAGTCCAATTCCATAGACAAATTAGCTTCAAGCTGTATTCCTTTTACGCTTTAATCGTTTGGTTGCCATTGTGGCCAGTATATTGTATTATATTTCAATTTGTGTCATGAAGAAGGGTTACGTTAATAGTAGGATAACAGTATGATTAAAATTAGTACCGCGCAAGCACGAGAAACGACTTCTAGATAATAATTGAAATCGCTCTCTGGTCACGACCATGGCACGTACAGTCAAACACTTTCAGCTCACTTGGCTGATAACTACAATCAGACCAGTAGCTATTATTAATTATAATAATAATATAATATAATAAGTATTCGTAACATAAAGATAACTTATAACACTATCATATTTTTTTATATACATAGTTTATCTGTACTTAATGGACACATATTACAAGATTTTAATATACATATGTATGTATGGTCTTATGTTTTGTTATTATAAGTCTTAGTTGTTATTATAGTTAAGTTAAGTTAAGTTAACTTAAGTTGTTATTATAACCAATAAGTCAAATTGGAAAAAGACTTCCGGTAATTTTTTTTTTTAATTACCCGATATTTCTAATAAATGACAATATTTCCGGTAAGGTCTGTCAAGATGCACTTTGTTAGCGTGGCAGACGAACCTTAACTCTATTCAACCTGAGAGGAAACTAACTTTTTACCCTGGGAACATAAAGGTATCAATGATGTCTCCTACGCTGTGAAATTTGTACGTAGTAAACATAAAACAGCGTTGCTCGCGACTGTACACGGGGCCGTGGTCGAGCGTGCTGACGCCGGCGAGTCTAATCGGCGTTTATTGGAGAAAACCGATTACTGGCGACCGCGGTCGGACCGTTTCGACATGTCACCGTCCAGATTGACAACGTAGTACTTTGGACTTGGACGGTCCCACCACCGCGCTCCCGTTACACGGAGGTGTCGTGGTAATATTGCTAGTTGTTTTAAATATTTAGTGAAACTATTCAAGAGAAAGAATATTCCTGGACATTTTCGCGACCAAACCGGGTCATATAGGAAATGTTCCACAAATGTACCTATATGTATATATATATATGTATATTTTTATATATATGTATGCATATACATATATAAACGGGTATATTGTATTTATGTGTTTATAAGATATTTCTGGAACATTTTCTTCACGTTTCTTCTTTCTTCTTCATATGAATTTGTTTGATCTGTAAACGGTTAAATCTGCGTACCTACAGTGTATGGGGTGATAAGTGACCTGTGGAACTCCATTTATAATTTTAATGACGTGTGGTATCACATACATACATTTGCCTTTATATAAATTGAAACGTAAACACGGCAGTGGAAGTACAACAGTTTTACAGCATAAATAGGTTATGATATACTATGGTGATACGGGCTTTACAGTGGATTTAAAAAATAATGATTATTTAAACTGAATACGAGCCTAAAGGTATGGAAAACGTTACTAGAAGCCTCCAGTCCAACGCAATATCACCGCTGTAGGGGTGCAGCAAAGGATCAAATACGATAATACGTTCCTAATTTAAATAGTGTAAGCGGTTTGGAGCGAAGCGTAATATATAGGTGAACAAGTTACCAAATTGATACCTAACTGTAAATCAGGGTCGGTCCAATCAGTACTAGACACTGCAGGCGTACATCAGCCTGCCCGCAGCCCGTACCTGGCGCAAACCGCTATCGCAAGTCACGGAGGGCGCTTTCGGGTAAAACTACAAAAAGTAAATTATATTGATGGAATCGACTCCGTTTGATTGATGATGAGTGAGCATTTTTTAATTTATTTCGAGGATTCGTCCGTCTCGAGACCGCTGAGGTCAATATGCGTTATTTATATATATATATATATGTATATGTGTATACATATGTATGTATTTTTATGCTAATTCGATGGTTCGGTATAATATTTATATGTCATTCTCGAAAAGTTTTGTGTTTATAAATGATAAACAGACTCCATTGGTAGAGGAGAGAAACGGTTTTAAGAAATGCATAAGAACTATTTTAGAAGTCTGATCTATTTTCAATTAAATAGGTTACATATATATTTATTTCTATTTTCTTAATTATGAGTTAACATGATAAGTAATATTTAAATGCGAATATCATTCAAAAAGTAGGAAAATCACAGTCTACAAGACAATCATTTTCACGGATCTCGCAAGACGTCAAGCGTTTCGATAATAAATAAGTAATTTTAAATTAATATAAAATGGATGGAAACTTCATATTTTTTTTGTACAGCCTTTAATTGTTACGGAACCCAAATAAAATTTTTTTGAAAAAAAAAAGAACATGCAAGCCGCCGTCAGGCGCGCAGTTTTTTCTTAGTAAATTTTGGCTCAGGTGTCTATTAATATAAATTGACGTTCGTGAAATTTTGACTCTAATATACGTAGAACAATGACGGTGCGGTGTTGCCGACGTGAGATCAATTTCTCCAACAAAAATCTCTTATATTTTAATTATCGGTACGTTTAAATATTACCACTTCGTAATTTAATTGCAATGTAATGTATGTGTACATATATAAATCGTGGTAATAAAGGCTTATTTTAAACAGAACAATTTCAATTATTTAAAATATTACTAATCCTCAAGTACCGTCCACAGGCCAACTCACTAATTATATCTATCACTCGGCTCCAATTTCTATTTGCGTCCGTTAATTTTTAACAACAAGCAAAACTTGAACAAAATGTAAAGGTATTGAAAAAAAATCGATCTAAAAACATAAAATTAATTATTTGCAAGACTCTGGATAAGCAAATATACATATGTGTACCTTTATTATATTCAAATTTTATTCGAAATTAAATACATAGTTTATACACGTATACTTTTCAAGCATGCACATATTCTTTGAAATAAAGTACTTATCTACCTTTTATGGTATATAATTATTTTTTAATGTTAAGGATGCAATAAAACGAAGCTAAAACAAATTTATTCTCATGGATGTTTAAAAACCCTCATATACTTTTTGGAGCCATGGTTGATACGGTAAAAGTATAAACGATAATTTAAAAAAACTGATTGAAAAGTAAATGAATACCGACTGAAATTGAATAAGGAGAGCACAAGACATCACAAACATACATCCTTTCTGTCAGATATCAATGTCGAGAAATGACACATCTACATAAAATGACATCAATATATATTGCCAAAATATACAATTAAATTTAAGTTACCAGTAGAGAATGTTATTACATTACTTAAAGTTGACTGTGCTGTACTGATTTTATTAAAAATGAACTTTCCTGTGGCTCTTTTAATACATTACTTATCACCGAAACTTATATCACTGTATAACCTGATAAAGTGTCACTGCTAAATTTAATCACGCGTTAAACAGCGGTTGAGAATACCGTTGCGAAAGTAATTTAATTATCACTTACAAATTTAACCTTCGCCTTAAGTTAATGACCTCAAGCAAATGCCACCTCTAATTGATCGTATTCGACGTATAAAATATACGAGCTATTATTATAATTATTACGAATTTATTCAACGAAATTATGACATACACTGACAAGCCTCGAAGGGACGGGGGGAGGGGAGGGTAATGTTCATGCAAGAAACAGCAAATGTAGTCTTCATGACAACGAAGTGTTTATGCTCTTATGCTAATTCCTGTAGTCATGGTAACAGTGAAATGTATATAACTCTCAACTCTGATACGGTTGTAGTTCATGAACGATGTTCGAAGTTAAGCAATGGTCTATTATAACCATCTATCCTTTTGTCTTTCTAGTGTTCGATAGGATTCTTCTATCGAAGTATGAAGAGCTAATTGTCAGACAGCTCGTCACTGTTCAAATCATCATCACTTGATTCTGAATATTGTTCACATTTAAAAAAAAAGTATTTCAAGCCTGTAAACCCCGAATGGGTAGGCAGAGGAGTGAAGGACACTCCCACAGTACAGTGGTCGTGTTTATATTTTAGAATATTATTAAACAGTTAAAAGCCGCGTAATCCAACACCCGCTTCCGATTCTTGTTATACGTACAATATAAGTAACAATTCTATGTTGGCACGTACCTTAATGACAACTAAGTATTTATTATCACGCCAGATCCTTTACGCAAAGAGCGTCGTATGTTAAATACATTTATCTTTACAGGTCTCACTTCCACATTCATCACCCTCTACTTACATGTATGCCAGTTTCGGATACTCCTAACTCCTCCATCAGCCAATAGGTATATGATCAACTTGGTTAACATGTGGTGGCTCTTTATCTCCTTCGTTACCTGCGTCCATCAAAATTAGCTCTGTACCTATACCTGTTTTATCATTCTTTCATTTGCTATTCTTTCAACCTCAAACCTATTTGAACATCAATACCTATTTGAAACTGCGTTGATTATCTCCATAAGACAAATATCCGGGTTTTACCCTATTGCAACTTTAATTTTTAATTAAAGTAGTTTTAATAGCAATAGGTCCATTTGCAGGTGCAGTCTAGGATGTAGCACACTTGCATAGAAAGGCGAATCCGGAAAAATGGAGGCAGTTCCGCTATTATCGGGAGTCCCACTATGTTATAACGTACTCCAGCATTATAAAGTAAAGTAAAGCTGCGGCGAAGGTTTACGGCGACAATTATTTCTCAGTACACAAATCACCTAAATACGCGGCCTGTCCCGTTACCAGCACAACACAATACGGGACACCGTGACAGCGCGCCGCCGTGATGGATTACACAGCTAATCGCGGACTCGTCAACGTCTCGAACACATTATTCACGACTTTTTCTTATTTTTCCCCGTAGAAAGCCTAAATGATTGAAATTATAGCATTCATAGAGAAATGCAATCAGCCGAAAGTTTAATCTGTTGCGGTGGTTGGAATTGCATAGTATGTTTTATTTATATAGCGAATCATTTTTTTTATTTATCTATTATTGTATAGGATAGATTTAGGTTTTTGTACTCAATGAGACACTTTTGTATCTGGCACACGGGACTAATGATTAATTTAATCATAACTTAAATTTATAAATAGTTTATAGATAAGAATGAAACCAATGACAAATCTGTTATTGTCTCTCTTAGAGGCGGACACCGCTCTTGCATTGTTTAATTACATATCTTTAACTACACTTATAGTGAATAAAATTCAATCTCACAATACCATCTCTTTCTCAATCTCAATTTGGATTTACAATCACTATTAACAAAAGTAAAGTGGACACTAAGAGGTAAAACAAAACTAAAGTGAGTACTAAAAATTAGTGAAATGATAAAATCAAAACACTTTTTTTAATAAATCAATTTATGTACATACATATATGTATTATGTACTGTATAATTATTTACTTATATTTTGTTTTACCTCCATTTGGCACATACATATACTATGAAATTACAAGCAAAATGTACTAAAGTAATAAAATCAAAATGTACATGTTTTAAATGAATCAATATTCAGGGCGCAATGACGCCGCCGGTACGAGACAGCTTGATAGATCGCACAGTTAATTTTTGACTCGTCGGAGTCTCAAAACACATCATTTACAATTTTTTTCATTAATTGCCATAGCTTGTTCTATTTCTTAATAAATTAGAACTGTTAGTATATTCAACAATACATTAGTGTACTGGATGTGGTGTGCTAAGTCACGCTATTTTAATACAAAATAATTTAAAAGTTACAATTTAGAACAACGTACGTAGAACAGAAAATGAGTATGGTATTGTTAAAGGTATGTCGAACATAACTATCACGATACAAGAAATGAAAACAGTGTAAGCGTGTACAATAATAACCTTCGTGAATATATAAGTACTCAGTTAATTTTGGTAACTTGATGACTAACTTCGTAATAATAAAGTTTTTATTATTATTATTACTTACTAAGGGATCTGGAGTAACGCAACATGAGCCCCTTAATTCTTCGAGTTACTACAAAACATGCCTCCCATTATGGAATAAAAGAACCAGATCTTTCAAGAGGTAGGCAGAGAACAGCAAGTATTAGATAAATATCTCTGTTTTACGAGTACTTTCGTATACGCCAATTTAAAAAACTTGATCTCCCAACAGCCACCATCTGGCCTATTAGGTCAAGAAGTGCTAATTAAATAGCAATGTAATATAATATTTTAGGGGATTAAAATTGTTCATACAGCAAGCACTTCCAGCAACATTTCTGTCCAACGAGCCAGGTAGCGGGCAGTGCGTGTATTATTAAGATGGTAATGTAGTATGGCCTCTTGTTTTAATTGAGTTATGAGCCAGTGTTACGCTTATTACCTACGGCAATATTTCCCATCTCGTTCATCGTTCACGCACTCGTTCACGCAATCGTACACGAATGAAAATTTTGTGGATGTGTTTTATTGACTGACCTGTCAGTTTAGTTGATAGTATTCATGACTGGTCAAGGCGGGATTTGCGGAATCGTTTTACAAAGGATTTCTTCAATTATTCCATGTTTTCTGTATTAACTCTAGATTACTTTTAACTATTGTTTACTTATTTATGGCTTGGTAATTTGTACACGGATATATATATATATATATATATAGAATACCCGGATAAACATGACTATATTTTACCTGTACGCAATTTGACATATAAAAGTTTTAAAGTAAAACTCAATATTAATAGTATTAGGTTCCTTCGGGCCTTAAGTGATTATTTATTATATGATATCGGTATTTTTTATATTTTTTAGACTTTTGCAATTTGAATATTATGATTATTGGAGATTATTGCCTCTCATTTTCTCTGACAACGACAATTACACGAAACTACATGTCCAAAGTGACCATTACACCAAAGACACCATATTTAGTTTATTTTTTATGTACCTTACACACTGTTCACACTGTAGTTTACATCTACTCTAGACTCACATCCACGGCAGTTCATGTTTCAAGAGCTACCTCCTCCAAACAGTACTATTTTTTCCACTGATTATGATTATTATTCCAACTTTTCTTTGGGTAATATTTTTTTTAATATGGCTAAAGAATAAAATTCAGCTGATAACAGCCAGTAATAACTAGAACGGTAAATAGAACACACATTTCTATATAGAAACAAAAAAAATTACAAACGATTTTAGATTCTTGTATGACCTCTAGGATATACATTTTCAAAAAAATATATTGCTAGTTTTTGTTTTTTGTATTAACTTCCACGTTTAAAAACATAGTTTCCGTTTTTGAAGTATTAAGTATTGAAACTTATCCACGAGAAATGACAGCATTAAGAAATATGTGTGATGTAATTACCGTTGATTAGGTTAGGAAAATTATGGAAATAATTAAAAAACTAAGACGAAACAAGAAACTAAGGTGATCAGAATCAAGAAATGGATGTAGAGTGTGTGATGTTAGTGATGTAGAAAGAATGGATGATAGTATAATGGCTAAGCAGATTTAAAATGCGATACATGATGGCGAATTTGAACATAATATAGAAATAGATGCTTACAGGAATACCTACGCACACACTGACCTGAACAAGACACAAGCATATGGACATATGAAGACGGACTGTGCATGAGCTACTTAGGCGTCACAACTGCATAGTTAATATACCAGATTACATGTTATGACATGTCGGGTGAGACAATACATTCTCACGGGGTAATGCACGTGTATTTCGGACGTATGTGTAACAGTGTAATGATATTCTGTACCATTGTGACAGTGGCGGGCGTGTTCCCACGGAAACTGTTTTCCAGTTATTTCCTAAACTTGTCCTTCCTACATCGAAGGTTGGGAATGCATTTTATGGTAGAGGAACCATAAATGAGGTCAATCGAGCTATCCATAAATCTATATGGGCAGATCAATTGAAGTGTTTAGTGTAGTGTTGTTTTACGGCCCAAAATTAAACATCGCTTAGCCATAATACAAAAAGTACGCCCTTGGCGATTAATTTTAACTTTTGTAGGTTGGGCCGTATGAACAATGAAGCGAAGAACTGCAGTAGTAAACTCCCTACTTGTCTTAAACCCAGAATATATCAAGAAGTGATTAAATTTTAGGGAGTTACATATAAGGTCAGCATGATTAACTTCGGACTTAAAGCACTTCCTAAATAAGAGTGATTTAAAGTCTATTAGTCTGTTACTTGAATCTCTCTTAAATTCAAACTTCTCTTCAAATTAAGTCTCCCTTTCATTGAAGAACATGCGAAGTAAGAGTAATTACAATCTCAACTATTAGACTCTTAAACTCGCAACCCTCGGAGGAAATCGCGAGTTCTTACCACAGTGCTAAGTGGCCACTACGGTACGCATCAATATAAAAGACACAGTAAAAACATGTGACATTTCAGCTTAAAACACGTGTTGTATAGCAATCGTCCCGACTACCGCAGTTAAGTGCTGGTTGTTTTCAAAGAGCGCTCTCTGGTGCAAAATTTTAATACCTTCCCGTTGACATTTACCATCGCTATGGCAAAATTACTGAGAAGTCAATAAATTCGAAGTGAAATATTGGCCGATAGTCGAATGGCGATGAGTGGCGACCTCGCTTCCGAAAACCATCACGGAGCGACCGCTGCAGAAACAAAAAGGCCGGTGCCGCCGGTGCACTTCCGATTGCAGTGCCAACGCTGAAAAATTACACTGACAGCCCCCACCAACTGGGGTTAATACATTACGAACGCTCCACCAATTCGACGACGTAATTTCCTATTTGAAAATCCACTCTTTTTTTCTTCCATTTTCCACGAACAAACGTTTGCGCGCGGACTGACTGCGCGCTGGCGAAAGGAAATGTAACCAATTAAAATAGACGACATCGCAAATTTATAGTCGTACGTACAATTTGATAAACTTGTGACTAGAAAATGTGTTTTTGTTGTTTCTATTTCACTGAAGAAAATTATAACGAAGGGTCCGGACAAAATGGCACTTTGTGAAACGGTCGTACATGTCAATTTAATTCTTTCATTGAATTATTACATAGAAAAATAACTAAACCATTTGTTCATCCGTTATACGTAGAGCTTATAATTTTTAATGTACTGAATAAACTATTTATTCTGTAATGGTACAACAGAATTACAATATGGGTAAAAAATCTTTATACAGCTAGTATTTTTTTCTAATCTAACAAAACTTTATTATTGGCAGGAAAGTAAATCCTCATCAATTTCGCAAAAAAAAAAATAACAGGATTTATATATCTGTCAAACAGATGCCACCTCATACGCTTGGATCACATCATCATTTAAGTCATGACTCGCGACATTACTAATGATGATAACCGAAACAATCGCAATTTTTCAATGTTCTTCGAGGACCCAAAAAGGTCCTAATGAGTTTGCATGCCGCAATCGTGTCTGTATAATGGATGCACTAATTTTGCATAAATATTAAGGCCGTATTCACACTCAGCGTTACATTTCACAGGTCTAATAAATTTTATAATAAGACTGAATTTTGGCCATTAAATAAAAAGTTTTGACTACAATATAGTTGTTAAGCAATACATCGGGTAACCTCTTGATGCAAATGTTGCAGTTACCAATGCATGACACGTAGATATTACTGGGAAATTTATCAAAACACCAAATTAATTACCCTTTCCTACCGTCCCTTGAATAAATATATTTATTACACAAATTATTCGAGCGTCATGTTTGACGTTCGCAAATATTTAGCGTAACGCGATCACAGCCTCAGATCTCTACCGAGCTCACCTCCACAGCGTTCTTAAGCCTTCTCAGAAGTTATGACGCACGGTTTGCTTGTAAAAAAGTCGACAATTACAACTTTGTTGTCGAAACGCTGGATCGTTCGTGGAACGAAATGGGAAATTTCTTTTGTTTCTGAACAGTGCTCACGGGGCGAGCCAAATCGAGTTGGCGACCATTCGTATTTACCATCGCTCAGACACATGTTTTGACAATGTTTCCTTTGTCGCGCATTTTTTGTACCGGAACGCGCCATCTCCTAACGCACTATTTATTATTACCACTGATTTCGTGTGACGAGATAATGAGACGTTGACAACTGCAGTAAATAAATTTATCTGTGGATGTTGCCATTAGGTGTTGTACTAAAACGTGGACGAACGAAACAGAGACGGTATTAATTTTCGAACACAAGCATCTCCTCTTAGGTAATAATCGCATAAATATTACATACATTTATTTATTTACTTATTTACAACAACTTTTAAAACGTAATAAATACCATTTAAACAAAACTCTCATAGAAATGTTGCCTTTTAATTATGACGTTAGCGTCGTTTTTGTACTTACACGTTCCTTACATTTTCTTTACCTAATACAAATCCTAATTCAACATTTCCCATTTATGATTAATTTTTAACAAAATTTGAGCCATCCATTTATTTATTCTCTATTGATTGTCATTATTTCTTCATTATAGCCATTCGGGTAGGTCCCATACGGGATAGGCAGAGAGCACCAAATGCTGAAATATCAGAGTTATTAAGACATGACGTAATCTTCTATATTCATTACTCTATATACACACGCCGGTTTCTGAGACTTGATTCCCCTAACAGTTCAGATCTGACCTATTTGGTCAAGACACGGGAGTCTTAATATTTAGAACTTGGGTCTTCCTCGGCACCAGAATCAATTACTATCCACCATTTCGCCTCTAACATCTACATAAATGTCCTTCAATATATGGTTTGAACCTTGTTCATTCCAAAAAAAAAACCGGAAGTGACTTAGGGCCATCCCTATACGGGCCTATGATTACGCAGTTCGCGGGGCGTAGCGAACGCGACGCGACTCGACGAGACGCAACGCATCGCGTCACAAAACATTGTAACGTGTAAACACAGGACTAATACCCGCTAAGGGTTTAACAGTCAGCTATAACAATCCTGCTTACATTTAATGCCTTCCAATTACAGTCTTCACTCGCTTTAACGATTTCGCCGAGCATTAACTATTCCAATTTTATGTTTCAACCGTCGAAACGCGAAATTCCCGATGTTGGCTCCGAAATGAATGCTTTATGTGTAATTATATGGGACGGATAGTGTCGTGTATGTGTAAAATTGAATTTTAAAAAATATACACACTGTAAGTGAAAATAATTGCTTGGAACGTCACATACTGATTTTTTTTTCAATGAGTACAGAATCATGTGTTAAACTTGTTATGCTAAATCAATTTATTATAAGTGAATATATTAATAGAAAAATATAAAAATATTTATCAATGAAAAAAATATTTTTCCCGTTATAAAATTACATTTCATGTATTTAATGCTGCCTATAAAATAAAAGAACGATTAAAATGTGTTTACAGAACAAGGCGGTCAGATTTAAATTTTTTTTAAAATATTGCAATATATATTGTAAATAATTTAATTCGGAATGTACAGGCTGTATCGGTAGATGCACTTTTGTCTCGTCATTTGTTGGTGGCTTACGAATTTTATAATCTATGGCTTAAAAATGATATATGGCGCTCTTAACTGGAGAATCATAAAATATTTTCTGTTTGTGAAATATTTCTGAAGCAATAAAGCAATAATTCACTACGGGACTACGGAGAAGATGGCCAAGCTTTATTTGCCGCCATAAACGGTGTGTTTATGGTGTACTTTTTTGCTGGTGGCCCGTGAAGCCTGCGTACCCGCTTGGACATAAACCTTGCTATTATCATTACAGCAATTAAACTCGCCCTTTACCTACACATAATGTCCTGGTACCTACAATAATGCCTTCACATAGCACTGATACACTTAATATTCTTAGTGAAGCAGTAAAAAGATAACACATCATAATTTTATTGCGACGAGTTTCAGCTATATTTAGAATTACATTATTATACATTCACTTACATTAATAACTAAATTTCATTGTTTCTTATATTTTCTACTTTTGTTTGTGATTTTGAATCACACGTGGTCCAAGCACATGGAAAAACCAAAATTATTTTCGACATTGCTCTGAAACCGATTGATGGAGGTAAAATACAGAGAAAGAGCCTTTAAGTTCCATTGTTTTAAAATGTGTAGTTAGTGGTAGATACTAAGAATTAAAATGCAGAAAATTGTCAAACAGTTTCTTTCTACATTTTTACAAATATTTTACATTTGCGTAAAACTATCATGATTAAAATTTGTAAAAATTATCATTTCCAACACTCGTTAGAAATAGAGGCTACCTTCCATTGAGTACTGCTGCTCCTTAGAGGTTCTATAAAGTCTGCTACCTCGCTCAGAGCCAGCATAGCAGACTATGTCCCTATCAGCCCCAATCTGATAGAGAACCCATGTTTTGCATTGAAACGTTTTATGTCGTTAATAACTTTAATGATTAAGAACTATGCAAACATCTGCTATGTGATTTCCAAATCAAATTTATCAGTGCGATTTAACATAAGCCACTAACAAATTAATTTGTCTCTGCCCTATAAAATCGCATAAAGATCTGTCCTTCAATGCCGGCAATGCATTGGCCACTCTTCGGATAACACTTCATAGGTAACTGTGACCACTTAGTGCAGACTAAGCAGTCACAGTTACTCTTTGCCAGACATTATAAAAAAAAACCCACCCTAATGACTTCAATGCTTCGCAACATAACTGGTAACTACATAAAGATATTATTATTTTACATATTTGCTATGTTAATTAATATACTCTGTTAATTAATCAACACATATAAGAGTCTAAGAAATTAACTCTAGACTCAAATTTTTGTACGTCTTTAATATAATAAAATTATATTAAAAAGCATGTAATAATAACATCATAGTTAGTATATGGAATTGACTATTGTTTGGTATCCATTTATACGTTTAATAATCGTAACATTATTATTTATTATACCGCCACGTCAGGTCATTTATGGACTAGAGAGTGAGCAC
>DWMG01001785.1:0-14425 GCA_018244855.1 Elbella merops | reverse complement strand
CGTTCTGATATAACAAGGCATATCATTGTGGTGATAACTAAAGAAAAATAAACTCGATAAACGATGATTGAGTGTGAGAATGAAATCTCGCTGAATGTTAAAAAATACAGTAGATTCGATTAGCCTGCCACGTTAATTATATTTAACTAGTACTACAGTTACGTGCGCAGTGATTTAAAAAGAGCATGATTTGGTTTACAAACATGAGTTAAATTGATAGTTTGTTATCCACCCGCAACGCTATTTAGTTATAAGACTGCAGCGAGCACTGAATACGAGACTATTTAACGTTTTCGGGGACCGTTCTGATATAACAAGGCATATCATTGTGGTGATAACTAAAGAAAAATAAACTCGATAAACGATGATTGAGTGTGAATGGTAGAGCCGGAATTGGCAAACGCAGGCGCACATATTTAAATTAAAGACGTCCTACAAGAAGACCGGGTCTAAGGTTCTTTCAACAGACGGGATTCAACGGACGACTTTAATGAACGTAGAAGAGGCGAACGAAATCTACCAAGACTGTAGCTGTGACTCTGCTTCCTCTATAGGAAACAGGCTTGACAAGAATATATGTACGTAGTATTAATATTTTATACACATGGTTTATCCCTGGTGCATATATTAAGGCTCTCCGCCTATTCTACTATAACTGGTAAATCGTGACAGTCTACTATACCTCTCTGCCTACCCTTTTGGGGAAATATAGGAGTTATACTACATTATATTATTTTATATTTGTGCACACGAGATGTTTTCGGATACTGCGGCTGCCAGTCGCGCGACGCTGATTGGATTCCAATAGGCAGGGGTGTTCACGTCACTCCCGCCAGCAACACCGGAATTCAAATTCACATGCACCGAGTGGAATTATTGGGTCCAACATAACAATAATTAGTTTCAACAATTTTATGTTCATTAATTACATAACAATTTTCATCAATTTTATTCATCATAATAATATGCGAATAAGAATTTTTATCGCGTTCCGTTGTAGACTTTTCAGTATTTGAATTATATCCAAGCTGACGATATTTTGCGTTTGAAAATAGTAGTAACAATAACACCTTATTACCCCATACATCAGATATACAAAGTAAACATAGCAGACAAAGGATTAAGTGATTTTGGAATATACAAAGTTAATTTCGAGTAAAATGGTATTTTAATTAATAATTAAATAATATTGTTGAAATTCACACACAACAAAGAGCTAACGAATAAAATATCCCTATGTACATATCTCTATCGGAAGTAGAGTCACGTGAGAGTATTGTCAATATTGCAATGCAATCACCGCGCCGTGATAGACGGTCGCCGAACACACTACACCGCACACACAATAGAGTACTGAAACGATAAATACTTTTGGCGGTACAACTACTACGACTCTATATCATTGGGCGGAATTTTAGGAACGATTGCGGCAACTTTATAACGTGTGTAGTACTTTTCATGTTACACGGTTGCAAAGTATAGAAAGGTTAGGTTAGGTTTGTAAGGGTAGAGATATGTGATACTCGTTGATCTCTGGGTATCCAATAGAGGGCGTGGCCTAATGAGATATTAATAATAATAATGAATGTAAAGAGACATGGTATACAATTGTATTACTATTTGAATCATACCGCGAAAATTTTAACAGGGATGACTACTGGAGATGTCCCGAAAAGCTACGTCATGTTTCTTTAATAAATGAATATGTATGGCGATATGAATGAGAGTAGATCAGACTTAAAATGTTTGTTAGGACCGTAGTAAATAGAAATTCTTAATCTTTGCTCATCTGCTTAGAAAAAAGAAAAATTTTCTATACATTAGTGTTAGTTTTTTTTTTTCTATACATTAGATTAGATTTCTATACATTACATACTATTACAAAATTTTCTATACATTAGTGATAGTTTTCAAACTGCGACATCATGTTCACGATACTTGTGTAGTTATGTGACAGAGGCTTCTCTAAGAGATAATTAGGCCCTGAATAGTTGAGCTACGATTAGGTGCAGAAGTTACAAAAGACACAGAGAGTATGTGTGTACAAATTAGAGAGCACAGTGGAAAGAAGACAAGTAAGTCTAATTAGCTTATTTTGGGACGGCGTGAAATTAAAAATATTTATCCTTTTCGGAATATTTAAAAATATACACTCGTACAAGAGTAAGATTGATAATTACCTCTGAATTGTTACGATATTTTTTTTTGTAATGCAAAATAATTAAGTATGAATAAGATTTACTCGACAATTTAATTTGAACTTATTCTGTCTATATTTAAATATCATATTTGAATGCATCGACGTATTATCCACTTTGAGTGGGATTACTATCACGTTACAAAATGTGTGGAAGATTTTATGAGGCGTTATCAGGAACAGAATTCCGATGTGGATAATGTATGTAGGTACATGCGCTGTGGAACATTTCTCCAAGAACAGTCTGATTTTATTTAATCAGAATTAAACGAGACAGGTGGTATAATATAACAAATTATTTATTAAAATGTCAGTTGCATTAAATAGACAAAGTATTTCCCAATAAATTGTATTTGAATTGTAATAGCCAAGATCTTAGCATTTCCATCAGTTGAATTTTATGCGTACATACACGCACACGTACACATATACGCATATGTATACGAAGTCACAATACTAAATGCATTCTTTTTTTGCCATTTTTGTTACTTCATCTACCGCTCTGGGCCTGCTAGTGATTAGATAGTCCACGACAGGGATATTTTAAGGAGGAAGACTGAATAAAGGTGCTGTCTGGCATTACGGCACATTTGTTAACTGTAGAACCATTTTTTCGGGTTTAGAACATATTGATTCCAGTATTATGAACGCTGAAATCGCAAGTTTAGAGCAGTGTCCTTTTGAGAGCAGAGAAGGTCATAATCTGTTTGCCCCGCTGGTCAATTGCACCACTCGAAATAAGCTTGACAATTCACCGCGCTTTAAACTCATTGTTTAGTATACTACTCTTCTAAATAAGCATAAATATCATCATTAAACAGACATACAAACGCACTTTGAGTATATAATGCAAATGTGTTTTTATACTCACTTCTACAATTACTTTTCCCTTACCTTTACTAGGTACATAGTATATACTAAGAAAGTTACAAGTATGTAGGTACAGGTTACATGCATATGTAGGTACTGCTAGTTAAATTCCAGGAGTGAAAATTTTTCGCTTGTTCAGACTCGGTTACAATTACAGATGTATTATTTATTTATCGGTCCGCAACAAGAGCTCCTCGTCCGGGGAAAGGAATTGATTTGTGCATAATTTAGCAGCGAAAACATCTCCCCGGGACCCGGCCCTGTGATAAAAGAAAACATTCGTCTGTGTTTTACTACTTGCGCCTGAATAAATGAATGCAACTTTTATGTTCATAAATGTTAGCGTTTCCCCGCGCGTAATCCAGAATTAAACTTTTCCAATCTCACCTTTTCACAGTGTTCATTCCGAAATAATGAACAGTTGATTCTCTTTGACAGTCCGCGTCTAATATTTTATTCAAAGGCAGGTTCGTTAACATAATAATTAAATGCGCTTTATGAATATCAAGTCCTAACCGAAGTCTCGTAAATAACATAACTTTTGCTAGTATTTCGCTCGATACACATTGCGCATATTAATTAGTTATTCCACCAAAGGCGAACCATGTCGACAAAATGTTGATAAATATTCCAAAATGACAACGTTTAATTAATTTAAGCACATCTACAGAATAAGTTTTGATACACTCCGCGGCCGGCCGAATTGGAAGTTTAATTTATTAAGTTAAGTTTAGTTTGTAATTTACTTTCAAAAGTTATAGTTGGTCGGACGTTTCGGAGGGAAATATTTGTTCCTAATGATGAAACAAACCGTTACACGAATGACACATTTGTTACGTGCGTGAAATTGGGTTTTAGGTTGTGCAAAATCCACTTATAACCAGGATTGATTGGGCAGCAGTGTACGGCGCGGCACCCTTTGTTGTCGGAGGCGGGCTGAGTCAGATTCTTGTACGTAATTAACCGTTGCTATAAATTAGAGCGGAACGGGCGAGCGGGCGGTGTCCGGCGAGGAGCGGCGCGCTCATTGGGGATGCGCCGCACGGCCCGGGCGCCCCGAGGATGCGGCGTCCAAACATTGTCACTGCACCGCAACTCCAGCTGTGTTCGCTAGTTAGTGCCCGCACGACACGCTATGCGTTGAAATATCGCTGCCGTAGCGTCGCGTCCGTCGATAAACGGCGAGCATTGCCAGCTTAGCTCCAAGACGGTATCGAATTCATTATAACTGATGACGGCTAAACAAGCTTGCGTCCTATATACCCTATGGAATTCTATATCTTGTTATATTTTACTGTTTTATTTCAGTTCAGTTGTTTCAGTTCAGTCAGCTGTTTCAGTTTGAACTAGATTTAACAAATTATTGATACGATATTTATGGTGTCATCTGTATACGTATCGATGTATTATATCTTGTGCCGAAATCAATTAGTAAATTGAGAAAGAAAGAAAAACGAGTAAATTGATTTTAACCATATTGCAAAATATCTGAAAACAAAGTTAATGGAATGGCTTAAAAGTGGCGTTCCGCTGCACTATAAAGTGAACATGTACGAAGCTAATTTCAGCACTGTGAATATGCGAGCTACGTACCTAATACATGTCAAACGCCCGTAGTAGGTCCAGTAGCTTCAGGTAATCGCCTTGCACTCACGTATCTGATGGAGTTTCTAAGCTTCCAAACTAGTTGCCTGTTGTCGGAAACTTTCGACGCTCAGTGCAAGGTGCATGTTCCGACTTGTTCCGATAAGGAGCTGGATTCGCTCCTAAATCCTAACAGGCGCTTCTGTCTCGGTTAGCAAAATGCTCGTGTATTTCGTAGGCAATTAAAAGTTTTCCCGCCGTAGTATACGGAAATCTTTGAAATTTTTATATTTTCGGTATCAAGTCGCCAAGTCGCAAGTTTGGTTGAAGTGGACACCGACATGTTTGCGGTTCTGTGAGGAGAACGGTTATACGTCTATCGTACATGCTGTAACTGTTTGCGTAAACAATTGACGAGACATATTTATGTTCTTTTATTCATTTATGTCGCATTAGTCATAGTTCAAAATAGTTATTTTAATAAAAATGTTGTCGTTATTTAAATAAAGCCATGGATACGCATACAAAATAGTTGTGGGGTGCTGGAGCGCGCAAGAAATGGCGTGACACGAAGTTCGCACACCCCGAGCGTCGCTGGAGCTATGAGACTTATGAGGATTACAAGAAAATGCGTATTCGATGACATTTTTGGGGGCCGTATAAAAAGATGAAATATAAGGAATTCTAAACGTGACTGGAATATCGAGTGCGGCGTCACCTATTACCGGTCTATGCGCGTACTTTTCGCGGTCGGGCGGCTGCCGGCGATGAAACCGAGCATGACGTACCATTCCTGATATAAAAATATAAGTATGAAAAAGCTTTGTTAAACGCGCCTCGGCTTCGGCGAAGTGGCAAAGTTTCAAGTGGAAAACTTTTCATGGAAAAATCTTGGCGGAAAACGATTAAATTTTAAGGATATTTGTACTGTTAAAAGTGCTGCCATAGACAGAATGTCTTTTATAAGGAGGTAATTAACTGAAGCTGAGAACCCGATACGACTTTTCGCTGCGAAAGAAAACTTGCTTTTATTTTTAAATTTATGATCCTGATCGCGTTAGCCGGCTCTCCTCCTTGCAGTGCGGAACACTGACGAGCTAATGAAACTAATATAGTACACTTAGCGTCCTTTGTTTTGATTTTTTAAATAATTTCGCGTCCAAGATGTTGTAAAAGTTGCTGCGAATATATCCGCTGTTAAGCAGCAATGCTTGGGTCCTTGTATCCGTATTTAACGGGCATTATAACCGGTTGTATTAGGCTACGATTTTTTTTTAACCTTCATCACCTAAAATCGCATCACCTTCATGCTTTTGGTACATAAATAAAATAAAATCTTCGATTTCTACTTTGTTAGACATAATTGATTAAGAGAATTTCCATACATGTACAATATTTCATATACAAAGAAATAAAGTGCAAACAGATGAAATTAAAAATACTCCCCTAATAAAGACACAAGTGGTTAAGATGTGCGACCACATTTCATTGCTATTAAGCTAGCGAGGTACAAGTAGATTATATTATGGACATAATTAAATTGGTGCTAACAGTGGACAGTGGAAGACGCAGGCGGAATACCAGAGCAGGCATCGACTCTCGTTCAGTCGCGCGAATCGGCGCTTTTACACGTAATTTTAAATTGTATTACAATTATTACAGTCGGAGCTACAATATGTATTAATATATTGAGCTATAATATATATTATAGCAAGTTATTGTTGATGGTAGCTGTTCTATAATATATATCTTTGCGGGCATTATCTGCTCAATTACACGTTATGCTATACCGCGATATGTCTTGCTACGGGTATATCTTTTCACATATCGATTTCATATATCGATGACGAGATATGGGTGTATTATGGTATGTGCGGTTACTAGAGCCTTACTATAGAAACATACTAATATCCCCATTGCTGTAATATATTATAGCTTAGCCTGTGACGACCTTTAACTGGTCATGCCATCGACCAAACGGTTTTATATGCTGTTCTGATCGGCTCTCAGCCTATAAGTGTACGAAAACAACCGTGAATTAGATTTTTGCACACACAAAACGTTGCATGTCCATATAACCCGTAGTTGTACAAGTCACGCGATAAATTTTAAGAATAAAACCTCTTTCGTTGTAGTTTTTACGTTTAATGACATGCAATGTAAAGGATTTATGATGGTAAAATAAAAAGATTGGTGGGTAAAATATAGTGCTTAAAGTACACATATTTTCATAGAGTAAATATCAATATAAATGAAAGCAGAAGTTATGGTAATACGCGCTTTATTTATTTATTAACAGTTTTCTTGCTCAAAGTATTTATAAGGCCGCGGTAGGCGATATAAAGAAAATAACCTGAAGCACCCTGAACAATGAAACGGAACCATTGGAGAATGCAAATGTGAAGATTTTTAATCAGATATCGCGACTCGGATCAGAAATACAATGTAAGACGAGATTCTTACGCGAAGATAAAGAGAAATATCGTGCCCTTTAACGACGTATCCCGAAAACATTTAAGCGTATCCTGACCCTCACTGGGACCGTTTCTGGTAAATTATTCAGCAGAGCCGATGTAATTGTTGCGAATTGATCTGTGCATAATTTAATGATTGTATTCTGTATACAAGGGTAGTTTACCTATATATTATGAAAAGAGAGTGGGTCTAATTTTCAAAATTTAATTAAACAAGTGGGGAATATGTTTAATTAAATACCTATTGATGTAATTGTCATTGTCTTTAATTAAAAACGAAATGTTTTATCTACTTTTTGTGTAATTAAAAGTATTTTTTGTCATTTTATGTGACATAGGTATATCATGACGGAGACAAATATTACATTATAGAAAATAAATAAAGAAAATAATTGTTATTAGGACCAAAGGGTGAGAATTAAATTACCCGAATAACTGAATTATTTTCAACCATGT
Organism: Elbella merops; assembly: GCA_018244855.1. Lineage (NCBI taxonomy): Eukaryota > Metazoa > Arthropoda > Insecta > Lepidoptera > Hesperiidae > Elbella > Elbella merops. The sequence continues at coordinate 6,844 of DWMG01001785.1, read as the reverse complement.
GTCCACAATCTTCTTAACATGAAACTATAAATTAAAAAAAAAATCCATTTAATGGGTGCTTTATAAAATCGATAATGACCATAAGTACTCTCCGTGTAATATACCAAAATAATTCCTCCGTGAACAGAATTCCGTCACGATTTCGGATTCCGTTTAACCTAATGTATCTCGCGCAACAAAATTGACTGAGGCGATGGCTATTAGACAGTAGAATCAATGCTGAGTGGAACTTTGAAATAGAGAGGAAAATAAAATCGGTCCAGGTATCAGGATTCAGGGCACGTTCTTTACGTAGCGGCCACTGCACTGCATCTAGTCGGATCGGATAGCGAATTTAACGGTATGTAAAAATACGAAAATATGCCTATTTAAAAAAAGTATATACAATATTTATTTTTTTTTGAAAAAATAAAAGTAATTATTTTTAACAACAGATGAATTTGTTGGGTACGAGGAGCTCAAGATCGAGCTCAGTGGCGTGTTATTGGAGAGGTATAAGTCCAGAGGTGGACGGGAGTAGGCTACTGCTGATGATGATAACGATGAATAACAGACCGAATTATGTTCCGCTATTAGAATACTAATACTTGAATTGTTTTTAATACTTTAATTGTTTTTATCATGTGCAACCCCTTGCGAAACATTTTGCATTGCATAAATTTTGCAAAGATAGTACCAATTTTACAGAACGTTCCACCGCAAAGTAGAATTAATTACGATGGATTCAATTGAAGCGATGTAACCAATCGCGTAATAGGAGCTTAGTAAGAAAAAAATCCTAAACAGTGCTCTTCGGTAGCGAAATTGACTTCAGCGGAGGCTATTATTCGAAAGCAATATAAAGACTGTGGGAAGCAAAAATAAAATCAGTCTAGATATTGGGAATCCAGCGCACGTTTTGCACGGCTCGCGGCCACTGCACTGCGTCTGGCTTCAGCCGGACCGACCCGCGGAGGAACGCCTGCACGGAAACGAAAGATGCCGCTATATTTTTTTTTCCTCCACAATCGAAAGCGCTAAGAAAATTCAAGATTTCAAGTAACTTCAAGTGAAGCGGACGCAAGTCGTTCAGTTCTCTGCTTGCGTATAAATTCTCCACGGTTAACCTGGCCTAGCATTACGGAGAACTAGATTCGATTTATGAAAAGTATTCGTGTGTGAAAAGGAATTCCGGGCAGGACGGTATTAATTTTTTAGACAGCGGATTTGAGACTGCAGGTAGGAAAATAAAATGAACTCAGGTATCAGGAACCCGCGCACGTATCGCACGGTGCGCGCCCGCTGCAGCGACCGAGCTACGAGCAATTAGCGATACTAACTGGAGAACGTTCGAGAACTTACTGGACCGTTTTTTTTTTGATTTTATCACTGAATCAAGGAAAATCAGAGTTGTGATAAAGGTTGACCACGATTAAATATACTTATGCTCATATCGTTCGTTTCGGAAAGCGCCGTACCTATATTAAGATACTGATGAATATAAAATAAATAAGGTATTTGACACTCAATACCTTCTGCCGTGCCTTCTGCCGTCTTGGCGTGTGGATGCCTTTTGAAGACTGGGAGCTGATTTTTATGTTATTAAATGAGGTAAAAGTTATTGTGATTGGAACATTACAGATCTTAAAACGATCGCAAAGGATGTACAATTTGAATCTTGGTTGTATTAAATATTGTTTTATTCCTGAAACTGTCTTATATCATGTACAATATATAGCCTTATAACCTATGTAACAAATGCGATATATCTAAAGAAGTGTCTGCAAACAAGTTTGGCTACGTACATCTCAGCTCTTAGGTTGCTTATCTAAGAGTTAGGGTGTAACGAAGCACGCGGGTGTCACGACAACAAGGCGCTGGTGCGGCGGACTAACTTGCAAGACGAAACTTCAACCTGGAACGAAAGCTCGCGCGCCGCGTCTCCCATACGTGATTAGACGTCGCTTTTGATCATTTTGCTCTAGACGCCTGATGTATTCTACACTTGTATATAAAAATTTCCAAGGTGACACAAAGAAGAATTTGTTTTGTTTTGTAATAAACTCAATAATTTCTAAAGTGATTTCAAAAATTCTTTCAACCATAGAAATCTACATTTTCAGTCAGTAACATAGGTTATATTTTATTTTCAAAAGTACATAATCCACGTTGTTACAAAAGAGATAGTAACGGCAAGGCAACGTTTAGGCACGACACGGTCTGCCAGGTCCGTTAGTTTCATTCATTCATTAATGCAATTATTAATTGAACTACGATTGTGATGTGTTTGGAAATTAAAAGTATGATTTGTATTGTTATTCCACATTGTTATTACACCTAAATAGGGAAGAGTATAAAAGCAGTATATTTCATTATTATTATGTAACAATTACCAACTTCAAAGGGTTACAATTCAATTAATGATGTATAAAACTAACAGTAAAGTTGATTACACAAAACTTCTAAAGGACTGTAATCCTAAAGGAGGATCCTAAAGTGTAAGTTCAAAACAAAAAAATGTACATATTTTTATATTAGCTTATTATTTTGTAAGGAGGACCTTTTTAAAATATATCTTATTTTAAAATTACAAGCAAATAAATAAGTGTGATGTAGGTACTTCTACACATCGGGCGAACTGAACTTTTTCAGTAAATATCGATTATTTCATAGAATATATCGAGTGATTGCATAGTATAGTTATTATAAAATAATGTTGTCTTATCGAAATGCTATAGACTTTAATTAAGTCGCTCGGCTATCAAGTTGGTCACCTATCAAACGGTTCTAATCAACATGATTAACTCGAGATTAATGATAACGCTCAATGTCTATGGAAATTGATCTAGACTAGACGCTAGAGAAAAACCCGTGTCGAATATTAAAGACTACACGTATTGCGCTGTTAAAAAACTACAAAGAAATTGGACAATAACATTTATTTACTCATACCGCTGAAAGGTAAATTCTTCAATTATAGTTTTGTTATCTTTCAGTCTTTTATAAACGTATGCTTCAATTACAGTTTTTTATCTTTTAGAAATCTTTTATAAACACAGCTTTCACCTACAGTTTCTTTATCTTTTTTCAACACAATTCTCTTTCACTAATTCTTTTAAAACGAACCCTCACAAACCCTTACCCTGTGTACATAAATACTAATAAAAATTAAACTTAGGCACTAAGCTGTTACTCGGCTCGGGGCCAAAAGAACCTGACATTGCAACTTCTAGATTTTTCGCTAAGTGCTCGCTAACCTTGGCAATGACTAAACTTTTTGTGTTAGCCTTTTGATGAAGTTTAACTCGAAACTGTCGTTACGAGTAATTGCACACATCGGTTCTAGCCAATTTTCTTTTTCTAGTTACATGTAATTTTAGCACAAAATGAACTATTTACGCTTTTTATTATAAAAATAATTAGTTTATCTTTGTAAATGTTCCTTTATAAATAATATACGGATAGACTAGACACATTTACTCGTAACTATATACTTATCTGAGATGTGAAAATATTAATTTTATAAGAGAATAAACTCCTTCTTAAATCAGCCCTTCTTAAATCCCTCCTTTAAGCCCTCCTTCTTAAATCAGATGTCATTTTCAATGTCGATTCTACGGCAGGAAGACAACTAAATGCCTTACTTAAATTTTTGGATCAGTATTCTATGTTTGAAATGTATACAAATATATATAATATGTTCTAAGATACGACGGGCATTGACAAATGCAACTTTAAAGCTTTTTATTCATAAAACAAACAAACACAAATTGAGCTATCTCCAAACGTATTTGTCGAACAACATAATAGTGAAATGTAATTTGTGCTGAATTCATCGCGTTTAACGTCTAGCTAAAGACCATTAACAATAAATCGTGCTGTTTGTTGCCCCTCCCTCCCAGTTACTCCACACCCGACTGACGTTAATCAGCTTCCTACTGCTCGACTAGTATGCCTAAGGGAGCTACACACAGCGACCGCAAAATAGTTTAAATGTTTTTAGTATAGGTTACCGAAGAACGTGTTTTGGAACTAAAAAACCAGTAAATTAATTATAGGACTTATAAAACATGCTTGTGACCGTAATGGTCTTACTTTTAATATGGATGATATTTACTGAATCCACCATAATAATGAAAATCAAGGTATTAACAATTTATAGCAGTGTTTTCACATGTTGGAATATTTATAGCCGTAACATTTACGTTTAGTAATGGTTGTTCAATGTATACATATTGGGGGTGTAAGGGGTTTCAACCACCATCTTAGGAGCCCAAGTCAACCTCACCTGCACCTGGTACACCCTGCTATGACAGACGATGCTCTGGCGGCCGGCTGATTGCGGTATAGCGCAGCTCAAATCGGCACGGCTAAATGTCCTGCCCGCCGACGGGCAGCAGCGGCAATGGTGCGAAAGCTATGCCCTGCAATCTCCAACTCGCATGCCCGCACGGAGATTACGGGCATAAACCCCTTTTTCGGGGAGACCTATGTCCAGCAGTAGACTGAGATTGGTGATGATGTATATATATTGGCTTTTACAGTTAAAATTAGAAGACATAATGACTAAGCATGTATTAATAAAGAGGACTGAAGTGAAGTATTCAAAAGGGCTTCAAAGTAACGCATTGGATTCTTCTAATGCCATTAAGATCTATTAGAAAGGGTCACCAATTAGCATCCGATGTCTGATCAACTTGTTTGTTTGAAAAAGACTTTTTGAGGAATTTTAGTCTTTGCACGTCCAGTGTGCAGGATACCTAAGTCTGCCTAGATACATCCTACTTCTTTTGTTTCTCCTCTATTCGGGTCAACGGGCGTGCTATCGCTTCTATTTACTATAAAATACGGTCGCGGTCGTTATTAGATTTCCCTTGCAAGATATTCTGAAAACGTTCCTCAGCTTAATTCTGTTGTATTGTAAATTTATTTGCAATCTCAGCCTTGACTTTTTATTATATTCAATATTGTATGAAGCCAATTTGTTCTAGACACGGATTAATTTATTCCGGTACTTTTTATTTTTATATCAAACAAAAGTTTGCTTTGCTTTTTGAATATTTGACGTTTTCCGTGTGATATAAAACAGATAGCCATTTATCCATTCTAGTGGCAAATATTGGCAGCTTCTATTAAATATCATCGTTCAGACTATTAATATTCTGCCCGTAGATATGGGTCTCCTCTCAGAATGAGCAAATTCGACACCATATTCCGCCACGCTGACCAAGTGCGGGTTGGCAAACAACAATCTTTATAGAACATTTTCCTTCACCGTCACACTAAGTAATATTTGATCTTAACGACACGGATATAAAGAAAATGGTACGTGCTGGGATTTCAAATCAGGATTTGAACCGATTGAGTGTCTGTAAATTGAACTCGTAGGCTTTCGGTGTTGACTATTATTATTACTTCATCAACTAAGTTTACTCTATTAATTAGTAATCTATATATGTAACATTGTTGTTACGGGTTTTTATCAATTTACTACCTGATACAGTTACCTTCTAATATAAAATAAGAGATGCGAATATAATTTTAACTTTCCGCTTAGAAGAATTTCTTAGCCTTTGAAATTCTTAAAATTAGCTGCAAATATACTTTAAAACTTGAAATACAAACGGCCACGGGCCGGATTCAAGTTGTTGTCCGAAAAAAGCTAAACTAAAAACGAGACGTTAACTCAATTTTGCTGGAAATCTCTGGAAAGCTCTGTTTAAAAGCTGCTCGAAATATAAATATAACAGCTTGGTTAAATTCACGTCTTTATTTTATTATTCGGATTATCAGATTGTACTCAAGTTGAAGATTCCGCGAAAACATCATATCGCAATGGTCTTAATGACCTCTCGTAATAAACTTGTCCCAATAGTTTTTTTTGTACTTGTCTTATTATTTCTTTTTAATTTCCATATTTGCTTTAAATTTTCTTAGAGTTAAACTGAAAATATATTTGCTATATTCAGCCCTATTTATAATATGACACCATTCATCGGAGCAATACATGAACGGAAAATGACAAATAACTCAATTACCTTGAACGTGAATAATAATCATAATATTTTGTAGGATTTTCTGAACAAAAATTGTAATAAAGAATAAAGTAATATGCTTATTCAAAAATCATACCTATTTGATTCAAATTATTATTTTCAACGTTATTTTTAAAATCACAAATCACTGAAATGCTCCGATTATTTTAAGAAATACGAAAATTATAAGAATATTAAAATAATAAGAATATTAAAATTATTAAAATAATAAGAATATTAAAATAATAATAATATTATAAGAAAATTATAAGAACAACTTTGACTAAAATACTTTGTTTTAGAACATAACGTAGTTTAGTAATTATATTCATCGATTCAATTGCTCTTGAATTTGCTTCATGACAATCAAGCTGAAATATATTTATAATAATAGTACACAATAATAAAGGTGCAAGAATACAAGCCTGTGATACACCAATTCGATGCTTAATAACGTAATGGCTTATGGCTGAGAGCTGAATAGCTTAATAAAATCTTATTGCACCGACTAAAGGATAAATAAAAATTCGTCGCGTGCAAATTGGAACAAAAAACACTGTAATACAGGCTTGATGCCATTGTGACTTGCGGACAAATGAGACAAAGGAAATAAGAAATATTAAACGTGACGTGAATGTCAAGATACTTTCTATGCATGGAGAATATCACTCACCGCAGACGAGGAACGACTACTAACTCTTAGACAGCTTTTAATTGTTGTTCCTTTTTTAGAACTAATTCCCAGATGATCTTCTTCTTCTTAGCGTATCGATGACAAACACATTCTGTGATAGGTCCCTAAATGGTTTTAGCCCAGAATTTTGCCACGC
>DWMG01001784.1:0-14427 GCA_018244855.1 Elbella merops | reverse complement strand
CACTTCCATGAATGTACTTCACACAAACAATGTATTTAAAACTCGATTCTGAAAAAAATAAATAAATAGAACATGGTACACACTCGGAGGCTACAGGGGCGGCTGCTCGCGGAGCCCCTCGCTGTGTCGCGTGCGGCCCGCCATGTCCAGGATGGCCTTCGCCTCCGGGTTAGTGTCCAGCACGCTAACGTCGCGGCCCTCCTGGGAACCACAACCACACTGTATTATGCCACTGCCACACCTCGGGCTACGACCACCTTCTAAATAGAACTCAAAAACAACGTCAGATTTAAAATCCAATATCGAATACTGGAGTATGTATGAAAATAATTAGAGACTTATCTCATAGAGACGATAATGCTAGGAGAAAAGCCGAACTCGACTTTTTCCAGCCTAGTAACACTTGCAACTGGCAACACAGTTACATCTGCTGTTACCGATGTCTTTTATTGTTTGACACTTCTGGAACATTCTATCCTCTACTATTATATAATCATACCAGGTTTCTTAACGGGTAGCCAGAAAGCACCAGGTACCATGCATCTCTATCTTTGTTACCTTTCATCACTATATCCATCCATAGCTTCTGGAACACGGAGCACCAGCAAGTGATTATATCCTCGAAGACATACCCTCCTAAGGCAACCCACTGGCAGCACGCAAACTAAAATTCTTCTTAAACCACATAACTAAATTTTGTCTCAAATTAGTAAGCACAGCTCTGCCCCTTTATCCGATTCCTGTTGTTATTGTGTCCAACCCAAATATTGTCTGGGAGAGATCGCTTGAAAGCGAACGGACCGCCTTTTGAGTGTCTTCTAAAATTTGTACTGTCTCTGTTTCACTATCTTTTTCGTGTACAATGAAAAATAGTTGTATTTTACTGGGCACACGTGAGTTACAGTGCTCAGTCGGCGAGCCCATCGCTGGCGGGCGGCTTGCCCAACAGCCGTAGGAAGTTGCGCTCCGACGCGTGGGCATTTAGCACGCTGCTGCGAGCCGACAGCGACACTTCCTTCTCACATGCCTCTGCCACAGCTTCCTCTTCCTACAGGAATAATTGGATACAGGAGAATGGGTATAGGGATGGGAGGGGGAAGGGAGGCCTAGAATAAAAGTATTTGTTTGAGTCTGGCATTGGGGTGTTAGTCCAGTCATTCATAGACTTGCGCAATGTTAGAAGATACAATGTTCCTGCCTTAGAAGGAAACCAACTGTTTTTTTTTTCCCTACATTTTAAAGCTTTCAAATACCTGGCTACCTACAGCTTCATTATCTACTAGTGTCAAAAATATGAAAGGATAAAGGGTGAATGGAGATGAATGAAATGGAGAATGAATAGAAGAGTAATAGCGAGTGAAAAAGATAAAGAACATACCTCATCCTTATCGATGGCGGGTTTGTCTCCCACCCCCCAGACCTCGAGGCTGCGTAAACGGAAGTTGGGCTCCTTGCTGAGACGCTTGTAGCCCCGATACGTGCTGCACGACTCCGCTGACGAGCCCTCTCCGAAAGGTTCAGCGTTCAGCCAGATCCCACCAAAATGAAATTGGCCACCCATTAACTAGAACAGGAAACAAAATTTTGTGGAATGATTATTTTGGCTAATGTTACTAGTATGTTACTAGTTAGTAGTACTTCCTCATTCACTAAATACAATGCACACTTACAACGCTTACTTATCGTTTTATTATTACTGGTGCTTCAGTAGCGATCGAAATTCGATCGTAAAACATAAGAAAATCAGTTTGAGCGTTGTCTAGGTCCTAATGTCAAAGACGACGCTTATATAAATCTTTCCTCTGTGCTACTTGTTGACAACAATCCGTCTCATGTCTGACATTGACAATGGGAACGTAAATAGTAAATGGTTTATATAATTCAATTTACGGTATATGTAATACATATTACACATACATTCTGTCCTTCTGCACTCCTTCTCTATATAAACTATAAGTGTGCCAAATTTTATACTCCTGCGTCCGCGCAATTTTCGTAAAAATGAGTACAAAGTTTTTGTTTCACGTACTAATATATAGCTCATTTCATAGGTGCGTTTTGGCCGCTATTGTATCTGACGGAAAACGTAGATATGTACATTCTAAAATGGATCAGGCATACCTAGGAAAAACATATTCACCCTTGCATTACATTATACGTATCTAGAAACAGAGCAAAATGTTCCACTAGTTGACCGTCTGGATACGAAACATGTGATAACAGTGGAGTGGTGGGGGGTCTCAGCAGGTCGTTAAGATGTGATAAGAGTCGAGTGGCGGGGAGGTCTCACCAGGCCGTTGGGCAGCGTCTTGGTGTAGTGGTTCATGTACTGGTAGTGGTCGTTGTAGCCGCTGGCGGGGTAGGCGCGCATGCGCGGCGCGCACGCGAACAGGAACGACTCGTCGCTGCCGGCGAAGTTGGGCCCGAAGGCCCACGCCGCCGGCGCGTACCCGCCGAACATGTACCCGCTGCCGTCCTCGATTATCAGGATCGACGCGCCCTGCTCCTGGATACGCCCTGGGCCGGAAAATAGATATATATTAATTATTTTGTATTTCTAAAGAAAAAACCGAAATTACTCATATACATTCATGAGCTGATGCAGAACTGACTTAAAATATGAGTAGCATGACTCACATACATACTTGTTGGAATGCGGGAAGGGAAGAGGATTGTTTTCTGTATATTCTGCAATGAGGTCAAAACATGTAGGTATGGGTGATGGAGGTAGCAGAATGCACAAAACTTGGTAGCGGAGCGCGGGTGACAAAACTTGTAACCTCGGAGTGTTTGGCGCAGCGAGCATTTTCTAAAGTTAATCGCGATCAACCCCTGAGAATATGATTGCCACTGGCAACATTTTAAGAACTATGCTATTAAACAACAATCTTGAAGCCTTCAAATATCACATTTCACATAGAAACAGCCAACAATATATTTATGGCATTTTACTTTTATTTGTACATTGTTATTTAAACGTGATAGGCACCTGAGCACCTGGATCCACTGTAAGAAGGTCTTTGCTCTGGATAAGTACAATAGAACTCAATAAAAACTAAAAAGCATACTGTGCTCAGACACAACATACCTGCCAAGGTGGAGAACGACTCGCCGTGGATATGCGACGAGAACAAGAAGCGCCACTTGTGCTGGTGCTTCTGCGGCAGGTGGCTGTTGATCCACACGATGTGCGACAGGTCTATGAACGCCGGATAGTCGGGCATCGAGTCCAGACCTGCGGTGCAGCAATTTATGACGACCTGGCGTTATAATTAAATTTGTACCAGCCTAACTCACGTATGTTTTGACGACGGCTGAAGAAGTATAGTGACGATATACGCAAAGTGGCTGGCAGCAGTTGGATGCGACGAACTGCAGATCGAGCTCAGTAGCGTGCTATTGGAGGGGCCTATGTCCAGCAGTGGACGGGAGCAGGCTGATGATGATGATGATGATGATGATCATGGTGTTACTGGAGCAGGGTAGTAGTAGGCCGAGGGGCTCACCGTCTGGCGCGGGCAGCAGCGAGGGCGCGGCGGGCGGCAGCGGCGCGGGGCTCTCGTCACCAGCTCGCTTGTTGATACCGTACAGATTCACGTACACCAGTTCCGCCAGCTGTTTGAGTAGAATGTTCGACTGAAGCCTGCGAATATAAAAACAACATCCTACATCACAGGGTCCTAAAAGCACAGTGATCTCACCGCAAAACTACCTATTATAAAAACCAGCCATTTAGCGGCATGTCCTATTGGCAAAACGATCTCAGTATCATAACGCCCAAAGTGACCATTTGCTAAGCTCCAACGCTGTGCAATGATGTTGCTTATTATCCAAAACTGACTGAGCGACATATCCTATTAGCAGAACAACCCAAGAGCAGTGTCCTATTAAACGTACCATTTGCTGAGCTGCGACGCTGTGCAGTGATGCTGAGGCGAGTCCAGATCGCCCCCCACGCTGGCCGCGATGGCCTCCCCCAGCGCCTGCACATGGGACGCGTTCGCCCGGAAGCCCTTCTCCAGCCAAATACGAGCCCGCTTCGTTGACGAAGACTTCACGATCTTTATGTACGTGGACGCTATGCTTTCGCAGTACTGCGAATGGGCGATCATTATCAACTCATCGTCATAAATAACAAAAAAAATGATTGAAGAAAATTAGGGTATAATAAAAGACGTAAAAATTTAAAGAATATCTACTTATATTTGGCCATCGTAGCGTGCACTTTTTATTATAAAACGTAAATGTAACATCACGCCTCTAATCCCCGAAGGGGTAGGCAAAAGAGTGTAGTACGCTCCCATATATCACCAGTTACGTTTACGTCCCATGGAATAGATAGATGGTGAGCCTATTGTCATATACCGGGCACACATCCAGACTTCGAATCACTACTAGCAATTCTAAATGTAATGTAACGTAACCTAAAAATTCTAAATTAGAAAAATCCTATAGTACCCCACCCGGGATTTGAACCCAGGACCTCCCGATCGGCCGTCGCGCTTTCAACCACTCGACCAATGCGGCAGTCAAAAAAATAAGATACAAAACAGCTCTTTTTTAAACTTCACGTGTTGGGAACTCCTCGGCAAATCTTAAGGATATAGTGATAGTCATGGTTACTAAACAGTTACCCAGACTGAATACGTATCTAATATCCATGTAATGTCTCCCAAGTCATTAAACGGCAACATTGCAATGCTCAATCATCACAATATTAGTCAGTCTCATCATCAGCCCATCTCAGTTCACTGCTGGACATAGGCCTCCCCCAATGAGCGCCATCGCCAGAGCCTCACACCGTGCAAATATTGCGCTTGAGTAGTAATCAAACCCACAGCCCCCGCTTTAGCGGTCAGCGTTATTAACAAATTTGCCGAAAGGTCGATAACGCAATCCAGATAATTTGCAACTGGCGTGTTTACGTATGGTTTTATACGAGAAAAAATATTCTCGAAACATTTTATTTTTTCCGAGAACATGCAGTGAGATTTCGATAGGGCCACTTCAATTGGAAATGAGTTTAACGTCATTAAGCACACTCACTTCCTTTAGAAGCTGATAGGGCAACTCGACGTCTTCATTGTAGTCCATGCCCAGACAGTTGTATGTTACCATCATTCGTTCCTCCACTGTACCTGTAAGCGTAAAATGTATACTGCATTACAATGCAGTGGGTACTCCCACATAAAAATCGTACCTCCTTTGCAATTTTAGACAATAAAACTTTTGTACGCCTGTAATCGCCGAAGAAGTAGGCAGAGGAGTGTAGTAAACCCCCATGTTTCACCAGTTACGTTTACGGCCCATTGAATAAGTGGTGAGCCCTTTGTCTTACACATAGCACAGATCCAGACTCCGAGTCACTACTAGAAATTCTAAATTAGAAAAATCCAATGGTAACCGACCCGGGATTTGAACCCGAGACTTCCCGATACGCAGTCGCGCTTGCAACTGACCAACGAGGCAGTCAATATGACTATTATTCTTACTACAGTATTTTAGAACTATTATTCCTACTATGGCATTTTCGAAATGATCTTCCCAATCCCCATCAATTGCCCTGTACCCTAGATAGGATAGATTAAACCAACTTGATTATAATTTTTTTCCTCTGGCATTTCACACGGTCAGGTCTTTTTGGATGCAAGTCACAAAATCCTTCCCACGGAGAGGATGATTTATGACATCACATTCTTTACAGTAACACTATAGAACACTTATAGAACTATTAATGTAATCGAAAACATTTGGTCCAAAAATGGCTCCCATAACCGACAATTGGAAATTGAGTCTCACCAAATCAGAATCTGCTATTTTGGAAGGTATGTTATTAAACAAATATAGTGTTTTGCAATCTTACCTCTGACATTATATACATACAGCTCGGCGAACCTGTTAAAGTCCACTGTGGGAGATTTCTGCTGACCAGACCCGAAGAGGAAATTGGTTAAGTACTGCGCCAGACGTGGATCTATCTGGGGACCCCAGAATTTCTGGAAACATAGCCAAGCAGGCATAATTTTACAGAGATACATAAAATTAGTTAATGCATTATAAAGTTCGTCGATTGTACATTCTGACGTTGTTGCACTTACAAGCAATATTGAAATTGTTCAGTCATAATATTTTAAGACAAATTTCAAGAAAATTTCAAGACATTATGATCCTGTGCGATCCTGAAGTGACTAGGAACAAAATATCTAATAAATGTCCTGAAAGTAAATGGAAAGAAATTTGTTTTTTCGCCTAAATTTCAATTTTAAATTTTAACAAAAGGGAATCGACCTCACCTCGCCTCATCTCGTAAGCGAAACGTGGTTCATGTATATATTGGACCAGTTACGCCTGTGAGATAATGAGATTCTCATACATAACTATTTAATCACATGAGTACTGACTAATGCCTTCATATACAACGAGGTTGACAGCAAAAGGCGCCTTTTATTTTGAAAATGTTTTCGCATGGAACTAAAACTTCTAAAGCATTATCAAACGCATCCATGTAAAATCAAAGATTTAAAATCTATGTTAATATTGAAGTACGTATCCGCAGTATAGATGATGAACTGGTGAACACATTGAATCTAAACCAAATCCAAGCAGATGTCCTTGTTGTATAGGAACAGTTGGGTGTAACAAACAAGGAATTTATAACGAAAAGCGTAGGTAAAAAAAAATCCGCCCCCTCCTTCCCTCTTTAATATTTTTAATAATAAAATCATAATAATCGACCCATTATTATTCCCCTGTTGGAATATGGGTCTCCTCTCATATTGACAGGGTTAAGGCCATAGTCTGCCACGCTGGCCAAGTGCGGGTTGGTAGACTTCACACACCTTCCACCTTCAATTTCTAAGATGTGTAGGTTTCCTCACGATGTTTTTCTTCACCGCTATCAAGTGATATTTAAATTTAAAACGCACTTTTTTAGAGTTGCGCGCCATGGAATTTAACCCGGCTCCCCCGGAGTGAGGGGCTGAATTCTTAACCCCTGCTATCACTGTTTATATTTTTGCATGTTGTAAATAAACATTTTACGACAGGAATTGAACCACGGCCGTAAAAATCTAGCACATAACCTAAATATAAGCAAGTAACAACATTATGTTACATTCATGTTCACAAAAAACAACAATTTCACGATGCTCATTTTATCGAGATTTCGATGCGCGAATAAAATCTTAGGAAAACATGCGATGCGTCTAATTTTAAATGATGTTATGGGACGGCGTGAAGGCGAAATTTGTGTCCTATACATATTATTTTAATGTATAACTCAGAATAACACATGGCCAGTTGACATTAAAAATGGGGAAATGATGTGACGCTCTACGAAACTCCCCGCTGGTGTTATCATTATCATCTTGAAGATAGGTCTCCATCAGTATGAGAATGACTAAGGCCACAGTGTACGTTATATACCATAACACATCACAATCATTTTAAATTTGATCTCAACAGTAAAACAAAACGGACAGAAATCTTTAACATTGAATATGCGAGGGATTAAACTAAAACCAGCCGACCTAGAAGGGTGGATCTAAGCCACTAAACTATGAAGGCTCAATGCAGAAAGGTACATACTAGCTCGAATAGGTTCCAACGTGACGAAACTCTTCAGGAGATGGACTGTTGTATGTCAGCGTGGCGCATGGTTTTCATCCATCCGACTGAATAACATTACATTATCGCTTCGCGCTATTGTCTGTTACTGAGGTTACGAAAACAGCGGAATATGTTGACCAGATATTTTTATCTAGGAGTTTCAGTGGCTGTTATTCCGTTACCACGAATACCACATAATTTATATGGAGACATATCATTACATCACGCCTATATTTGCCCCGAGAGGTAGGCTGAGAAGTGTAGGTAGTACTTCCGAAAGAATTGCCTAAAATTGTTGCTATCTGCGCCATGGTTTTTGCAACACAACTTTTTAAGGCAAACAACTCCGTCCCGAATGGGCCCTGTTAATATTTGATGTATTATTTAAAAACAATTCACGCACTTAAATAACTAGAACCCATCATAAAAAAATGAGTACCTCTAAAATAATCTTCCGCCCGAACCGTTCCCGCTCTTTCCGGAGCTTCAACAATTTTCATAGCACAAACATTTTCCCGCCATTGTTTAAAAAAAAAATAAACAACACCGTTTCGGACATCGGTGTTTATATCCGCTGGGCTAATTTATGCTTTATTACGAGGCCGCTATGGACGGCTAAAGCGGCAGAGGTGAACATGTCAATAGAATATAAATGAATTTTCGACAGCGCATAAGCGCGTAAATTACGAAGTGAAAATTTAAAATGCGGCCTGATAAGTGTTCAAACAGACACAAACAATCGATCTCATTACGCGATCTCATCTATACCAGCCTGTCCGAGGATCGTCAATATATTTTATTTATGGATACAAAAACAAGAAGCGAACATGTTTAGCATAATATCAATGTATTAAAATGAAATTTTTACTAAATATTCGTTCAGAAATCACATAGGGCAGAAGGTTTGACATGTAGATTTTTTACACATTCAGTGACGGAACACAAAGTGCGGTAAATAGGTACTCAACTGACAGCTTACGATTGACGTCACCGCAATGAGGTCACGCTTCTGTCGTAACGGTGCGAAAACAATGCAACAATTTAAAATTATTCATTTCGATTTCCGAAACATATTAACATCATATTTGAACGTAGATATTTACAGCTATCGGAAGCTTTGAGTGAAAATATTTTGTTAATTTTGTACAGAAACATTACAGAACAAATTAGTGACAGGGGTTTAAAGTTCAGTCGACTTTTTCATTTATTGAGGATTCAAATCCTTTCACGACCTTTGGTTCATTATTCCGTGCGTAGTAAATATCACTGGCTACAATGATAAAGGAAAACATTGTGAAAAATAATAGTAAAGGAGAAATACATACTTAAAGGTTACAGTATTAGTTTCTCTAATGTTTTTCCAAACTAATAGGAACATTCTATTACTAACTTTTGGGTATAATATTCATTTAACTGCGTCGATAAACTATCTTCTACACTCCCTCTTGAAATAGGTCCTATCCGAAGTAGTACTAGTTATGATTCGGACATAGAATCAGTACTACATCACAGTACTACATACTAGAAACATAAGTCAAATTGCCTCGAAAATTCCTACTCGCCTTTAGAGCGGCCGAGCCTTAATGTTGGTCAAATATTTGAACATATTGACGTCACAAGCGACATTGTCACAATTGATATATAGGGCTCCCTGTGGGCGGGGTCGGCTGATATTTGTAATGGTGTTTGCGCTTAAGGCATTAGTCAGATTTACGTAAACCTATACTTCGTTGGGGATAGGGGATGGGCAGTCACAAGTCGCCAAAAGCCGAGTGCCTGATGAAATGAGCAATGAATGTACAAGAAGGAAGTCAGGTCTGTAATGATAGATGTATTTGGCACTTGGTGCTTTAAGCTGTATCGGATCCTGAGCAATAATCAAAGTGACTACTTTAATAAATTCCGGCATTTTTAACTTTACAACACAACAATTTGCTTAAGCATTACTAAAAGACAATTAAGGCAATATAGATTTTATTATATCAAAACTAATATATAAAATTATTTCAACTCCCAAAACGAGCATCAGAGTGAGTGTATTTATTTCTATAAGTACTGGAGCACACTGTACCAGTATTATTTGTACATACAAGCTTTATAATGTATCAAAATAACTGAATAGTAGAGGATTTTACGGCCATATCACGTAAGTGAGTCAAGTCGTTAAATAATAATCCGTGTTCCACGAGCGTTTGATATCTCGCATGTGGGTCAACGCTTTAACCCGGACCCGTGGACTACATTAACATGCATAAACGTTACGGCAGTAGATCTATTGATGAGTTAATTTAAGATTTAATAACAATAAAAAATTTGTATTATTTAAAAAAAAAATCAAAAAAGAACGAATTTAAATTTCTACTATGCTCGTTCAGACCAATTTTTGTTAATTTCGCATATTTAAAAGTAGGCTGTGAGGAAAGACAAAGGTCTACCAATATGTATGTACAATTCTACGTCTACCCTCATTAATTATAAAAAAATGATACTTTTTGTTCATCTTTTATTTCGTTCCAACTTAGGACATTATGAGCACGGCAAAAGGACTAGGCAAAAATATTCCGTTGATTTATTAAAGGGTATACATTAAAGGGTAACACTGCAAAATAAAGCAAAAAGTTTAAAGGGAACATGAGTTTGTAAAACACGTATTTACAAACACTGCTAACATTTTATATTTTATTCACATAGCAACTGACAGCGCGCCTTTATTAATTGGAGAGGCGTTTGAGGAAGACCACTGACATATGCGTTGTGACCATTACATACATACATATATGGTAACACTGATGATTCGCTGTATTTGTTCATGGCAACCCCAAAAACAGATGGAAGGTCAAATAAAATTAACACAGTCGTTGTTCAAATAACAATAATCGAGGGATTTTGAGCACATATTTATATCCTAGTGCGTATATTTAAAAGTAATACATAGAAGGTGTACGTTAGATAGGACAGTACGGAGGCCATACAAATATATATATTTTCGTTATGGTTTCCCATAGGACTTGTTTGAAACCTCAAACCATACGCGTTATATATCTTAAATAAATGTCAGTTTTGCAGTACATGTCTCTCCCGCTCATCTTCATATTCAACTCTTTTGTTTTTCGACTGTTGGACACGGGTCTCTTGTCGGAATGAGAAGGAGTAAAGCCATGGTCTACCAATTTGGACAAGTTCAAGTATGCAGTTAATAACATAACACCCGAATACAAAGACTCGGGACAATTATTACGGGGTTTTACTAACTTTAAATCCTCAGAACCATGACGAAGTCTGGATTCGATTCCATGAATCGTACCTATAAGATAATTGGTGACAGGTGAGAGCGTACTAAACTCCTCAGCCCATCCCTTAAGGTAAATACAGGCGTGACGTGATGTTACAAAGATATACTACGTACTCGAACGACTCGGAATCCTCGTAAATACTTATATAGTAACGCGAGAATGTGTACTCAAAATGTTAATCGCGACGGCAAGACTGTAAAACGAGGCGCATATGTTCTATTTCAATCTACCCGCGTTTACGCTCCGATGTCGATTTACTGTGCAGTAAATCAAAACGGGCAAACAGCGTCCCGATAAATGGCCAATACCGTGGTGTACCATTCTGGTCCAAGTGCAAAGCTGACGATATTAAAAATCGAGGAAAAAAAAAACAAAATATACGTTCATTGCTACACGTTGAGGACGACTCGCTATGGCGCTCATTAGGGGAGGTCTATGTCCAGCAGTGGACTGAGATAGGCCGATGACTAACTGAGTGACTATCCATGGGAGCTGTGTCGTAACTGATGAAACCTAGGAATGCTCTATTCATGTGCCTACTCTCTATACATCTCGCTTACCATCAGACAAAAGTGGTAGTCAAATGCGAGTTTATTACCAATGTTTAAATGTTAAAAAAACATGTACACTACACGACCAAATTGTTGAAAACCCAGTGACTATCTTATCCTGATGGAGAAGGGTATGAATAAATATAAGGGAATTAAAAATTTATAGAAAAATAACGAAAGCGGAAGACGTGTATGATAATGAATCATGTAACATGAATTTTTGTTAATAGGCTAGCGTTTGGCCATGATCTCGCCTGATTGAAAGCGCAGATATGTCCTGATGTAGGAAGAGCCTATTCACTCTTATTTTGATGAGTCCTAGTTTATATGAGTATACAGACGCCGGAAGGGGTATTATACTCATTGGGCGTCTAGATAAGAAATGTCTATCTATCTATCTGATCTGTCCTATCTATCTATCTGACCTATCTGCTTTCCCCAATGCCACATCAGCGCCCCACCACTCCACTGAATCGTAATAAAGATTGCGATAATCAAGTTATCAGGTTATGACTCACACCTCATATCGATAAAATCCATTCGTCCGATTCAGCAAGTTAATAGCCTGAGTACGAGTGTTACGCGATTTTCAGCCGGAAACAAAACCGTAACCGAGTATTCGGCTCCTATTTAGGTACAAACCGTTACCGAAATTTCTTTTGTTCAATCGAAGACTAATCTTTGATTGAACAACAGACATTTCGGTATCGGTTTACTAATAAAATCCTTCCTTATTTTACCATTCTATTTACAGAAGTTATTTAACAGATTATTGAATGAGATTAAAGGCAAGACTTCATAGAAGTAAGAAATAATAACTTTTTTTTTTGAATTTTTCAAACCTACATTATCCTGAAAATTGTATGGGAACATGAATATGCCTCATCATCGAAACAATGCGAGTTTCGATTGAGCCGAAATTGGAGTTTTTTTGTCAGACCCTGAAACTGATACCTCAACGGGGCTTTTTGGACCAAAATAGCTATTGGCTATTTAGGACTTTAGGACAAAATTAGTCCAAACCGGGCTTTTTGTCCAAAACTGGCCGAACCCGAATCTTCGGTCAAACCCTATGAACAATTGATTGCGTTTCACGTGTCGATAATGGAATCTATTGTGATTGGAGGCGACGTGATCAAACAAGTAAACGTTACACAATACGTACATCGAAAACAACAACACTATATAATTTTACAATTGGAAATTCAATTTGAATCAGCTATGTAAGTTCACTAATAATGGATATTGATATAAGGCACTATATGTTATATATAGCGAAAACAGCGCTTAATATGCGCTCTGTCATCACCATCGGCAGCATGTCTTAATCCACAGCTGGACATAGGCCTCTCCAAAGGTTTCGAGCTGTGATCCCCGAGGCATGCGGGTTAGAAATGGATGCGGTTTAAATACTAAGAAAAAGTTGTGAAATTTTGTATCTTTAGATTAGTTACCATTATAAACTATTCATTTTTTGTCAATTACGGATGAATTACAAATTTTCAAACGGGAAAATTGAACAAGGAAACATTGGAAATCCTTCATGAACGAGAGAGGCATTGCCTGTTTACGGTATAGGTACATTACGACATTTTAATCGCAGATTACTGAGAAACAAATGTTCACTAATTTATATTATACATACTTATTGAGTACATTACATGTAAAACAAGATTACATTGTTTAAATTAAATTAAAAACAAATCAAAACGATAGTAACATAATCTCAAAACAACAGAACTTGGGACAAACGGAAGATTAAATTAAAAACAAACCTATTGATAGACTACTCAACTACGTATGTTTTATTTGTACTATTTTTTATGCTTACTTGTGGTGATAGCATTTGTGATCTGTGATATAATTTACGCGCCAAAAACGCCAAATTTAAATAACATTGCCATGTAATTATTGGTCTTGAAATTATAATATACAATCCAGCTATGCATTTAATATTATAGTGAAAAATAATAGAAAAAAGCTAATTTTTTTTATTACTTAAAAAAATAGCATTTGGCCATGTTATTGGCTGACAAAAGCGCAGATGCGTTCTAAATTTAAAATGCAGTTGAATAGCCAATCAATATATTTAGAGACATTTCATACAAGCTTCCCAATAGACAAATAAGTTAGACACAAATCCAACTACCCACATTTAAATTTTTATACACCGAATGGAAGCAGACCAATAGGGTATGAAATATTATACACATTTTAAGTAGATAACTGTTACCTTACAACTTGTATGAATGTTTTGTGGGATGGTGACAGGTTTGAATAAAATTTACAAAATATTAAGGGGGACACTCCTAAATTATTGACTGAAATGTCCAAGACAAGGATCGATATAATGAGTTTTTCATATTTTTTAATATGATATACCAGTATTATAAAATTTTGATAGAATTGAAACACACTCAATAGTTTACTATTAAATGTTTCGTGAGTGTTTATACACATGATTATAAATGTATCGGCTTAACCCACGAACGTTTTTCGGGATGGCCCGTAGTTTCGGACCTGTACAAGGTCTTTCCTCATGAGCTCCCGGCGTTTGCAGCGAGTTCTTACGCTTTGACAAGGTGTCCGTGCTGGCGAGGGAAAAGTTCTTGGTACCTCGTAAGATACGAGAAGCAATAGAAGTGAGCCGACGTCCCTATTTCAACCGGGATAATGGATGGACTGTGCCCTCAGCCTGGAAACAAATTCTTCACTCGGCGTCGAAATATAGTAGTGTAGTGCCTACTCTAGAGCGCGACACAATAAGCTTCGCATGTGCCCACCCAAATAAGACCTTATGCGTAAGCGCGAACAACGACGACAATCGAGTGGACACGGAGACTGCCGACAGCGCCGCAACGTCTCAACGGTCACAACGCGCAACGCGTGCGACGTCGCGCAGTCTCCGC
Source organism: Elbella merops (assembly GCA_018244855.1). NCBI lineage: Eukaryota > Metazoa > Arthropoda > Insecta > Lepidoptera > Hesperiidae > Elbella > Elbella merops. The sequence continues at coordinate 66 of DWMG01001784.1, read as the reverse complement.
CGCGACCTCGCTGCAAGCGCCGGGAGCTCATGAGGAAGGACCTCGTACAGGTCCGAAACTAGTCGG
>DWMG01001783.1:0-14428 GCA_018244855.1 Elbella merops | reverse complement strand
CTCGTCTGTTATAGCAGGGTGTACCACGTGCAGGTGAGGTTGGCTTGGACTCCTGAGATGGTGGTTGGAACCCCTTATATCCCTTTTTCATTTTACATATTTACATTGGCGCCACGCAAACCATTTGATCGCATAGAACTGAATGTCACATCCAAACTATCCCTCAGAATCGTGTAACAAAAAAGGCGAAAGACGAAAATAGATATGTTTATGAGTACCTACAATGAACATTGGATAACCTTTACACTTATGCCGAGATAATGGAGCAAATAAAAAGTTTTAAGCTTGTACCATATCTTCATAAATAAAAAGTTTTAAGCTTGTACTATATCTTCATAAATAATTATGATTATATCTTGGGACATCTTCACACACACCAATCTAAACACAAACTAGGCAGAGTTTTTGGTACTATTACTATACAACAGATATACTACATCATTGTCATCAGCATACCGAAACTCACTGCTGGTCATAGGCCTTCCATAAGGAGATTTTTTCCATAATACTATACAATGCACATACTATTTGACTTCTTAAATAGAAACATCCATAGAAAGTTTTGCTTCCAGATTTTACAAATATTGGCCCCAGGTTCACTGACAGTACATAATAAATAATATTTTTTTTTTTTATAAATGCAGTACATACCATTCAAGAAATAAAATCACAACTACCCAAAACAAACATTTCTTGTAGTTCAAATGATGCCTAATTTTTAGTTATGTGTGTTAAGAATATGATAATGCAATGAGGAAATGAACTGAAAATTAAAATGGTAGTTTATCAGTACTTAGTACATAGATGTTCTTACCTGTAATAGGCAGCATAATTAAGCAGTTTGCGTACATAGTTACAGGTCTCATGCTGTAGGGCACCACAGTTGGGTAATCCATATACTCCTTGATGCTGACCTCCAAGAGATATCAGATTCTTCACTGGCCCAATTTTATGACCACATCGTTGTACTACAGCTCGCCTTAAACAATTTTACAAATTATGATTCTATTTTAAACAAAATAAAGTAGCTAATTATATTATAAACACATATGGACAACATTATATTCCTAATTATTAATGAAAATGTTATGTCGATCTTATATTCTAATGATTGTATAGCACTTTTAAATAATTATATCACTGATAATTATATCAGATATTATTACATGATGACTTTTTGCTACTACATAAAATATGGTAACTGGATGTAGTTAGACATTTTTCCTAGACATCAATTAATTATTATTAGTAATATTTTAAATGGAAAATATGGGTAGAAGTCCACTATTAATATTGGCAACACTTTTAATCCAATTATCTTTGCTGTATCTGTGCTTAAGGTAAAATAAGATTACTTTTATATGTCCTTAGGATTCACCGCCTATTAATTACTGAGTTTACAGACTTTTGTTTGCACACTCTTTGAAATTAAATAAAAAATAACTTACAAAAACTGACTTCCTTGTGAAAATCCAATTGCATTGAATCCATTGTGCAATTTTGGATCTATAGCTAACTTTTCGCATACATAGTCAATTTGCTTGTCAGGGTGCACAAAATACCCACTTTCAAAATCTTCTATAGTGGAATTACCGATCCTCAGTGATGTCACATAAACACCAGGTATCTGTCTCTCCAAGTACAGTTTGAAATAACCCAAACTAAATGCCACACAACATGTATCACCTAGAAATTTGTTTAACAAAATAAGTACAGGCAAAAGTTTTTAAAAATTTTGTTTCAATTATTTTATTATTATAGTAGTTAGTAGGTACAGTGGTAAATAGTTAAAAAATAATAAAATAAACATGCAAAATGTTTTCTAGAAATTAATGAATATTAGAATAACAACTCACCCATTCCATGCCATAGAACTATAGGTGTTGGATTTGCCGCAGCAAAATTAAAAACTAATGGGATAATCCACCACGAATTCATAGTTTCAAGTTAAATTGAAGCAAAATATCTTAAAAAATTAATAAAAGTTGTTATAACATTTACGAATGTCGAGCGAAAGAAGCATATAACAAAAATGTTAAAATATTGAATTGAATTGAATTTTAAAATATTGAAATAAGAAGTACCATAAAAACTAAGAATATTCAAGTGCGTATCTACCGATCGATAGTTTTAACTGGACAAATAAGGGACAAGTGACAATTAGCCACTTCTATTGTATCGTACTTCGCGGTTTGACTTTCAATCGGACTAATTATTGCACAATTTAAATGCATACCAGCCAAGCCGGAGTAAGCACTGGAAATGATAGTAAACAGTCTGGTTGTTTACATTTTTCTTGTTTACACATCTTTAAATGATTTTGTCATCTTGACAGTGGACAATGACGTATGCATAGCGTGACAAAAGACCCAGGGTTGCCGTCTACTCTACAAAAAAAGCCCAAAACCTATAGTTTTCTTTTATTCTATTGTATTTACTCAAATTTTGTATTTATTTTATAGTACTTGAAGTAAAAATAATTTCATTTCTGTTCCCTGATTGGAAATACTAAAAGAAACGCAATATTTGACCATTTTTCGTATCAAATAAGTATTCAGTATATGTTAAATTTAGTCGAATTGTACGTTAATTGCCCTAAATATTTTGTAATTGTACAAAATTCTGTTCTCACTATTTAAATGCACATTTACATACCTTAATAACCATTCCGTCTTTTCCATTAATGTTATTATACACTATACTAATGTGCATAACTAGCACCTCTAGTGGTTGATTTAAAAACATCCACAACCACTGAAGGCGTGAAAAATAATTATCTCATAGACTGATAGCATCCTTCACCAACATTTTCATTGCCTTTAAAAGTTCTATTACAGTTCTCTAGATGGCGCTATATTATATTATTGGCATTTCTCACAAGATGGCAGCACGTATATTTAAATGACAAACTTCAGGTACTATAGGATTATGTAATTACTAACTACCACTCGTATTTTTATTTCACTTTTTAATGTGTTATTTTTAAATGCAGGTTTGAGTTCGTATTTTTTTCGCTCTTTCCTTATTGATAATACAATTGTAACGAAATAAACACAAACGGAAATATTTTTCATGTTTTATTTGTGCCATTTGGTAACTTAACACGATGTTTTAATAAAGTAAAAATAATCACATTTTGTCCTTATCACACGTATTGTTGGACTGGAAAATGTTTTATATACATATACGTAATAATCATATTACACTATTGTTCAAAATATATACAATATAGTAACAATATGACGCTAAATTTGAGCTGCAACGAAATGCATTATTGTGCTAATATTCATTTAATGATTAGTAAAACAATATTTAAAGATAATTCTGTAGCTGTTATAAGTAATTTCATATTTGTAATATTTCGTCTTAATTACTATTAGAATTCTTCAGAATATTGGTACAGTCATATAAATACTTACATTACAATTAGACACTTATATAAAAAAAATTCCATTCAAGACATGTAGACACAGAATGTCCGATATCAATTATATTCATGAAAACAATTAAGCCATATTTATAATTCCTATATGTTTATATATAGGAATAAAAGCAGGAACTACCAATTCTTAGCAGGTGGGGATAACCTACTGAAAACTTATAAAACATAAGAATTCGTGTTATTAAAGTGTAATACTCCTAGATAGAGCAAAATCATCTCCTACTCGTACCTCTCTCGAGTACCTATTATTACAGGCAATTTTGAAAATACAACTACGGAGTCGAGGACTTTTGACATTATCAAATAATTGGTTACATTTAATGTGTTCAGGTTACATAATTCCTGCAGGATTATGGCATGCTCATTGCAAACACCTGCGTCGCACCACACGTCACGACATCGCGAGCCAACCTCAACCTGGACTAGCTTGTAATATGACACATGATAAGAATTCGTACATTCAATATAATTCTCAGAAACTTACATACTACATCACGTTTTTATTTACTTCTTTGTTAGAATAACTTAAATTTAGAATAACGTAAATACATATTACATTTATACCTATTATGTTTAACACAATCACAGTCTCGTAAGTTTGATCACTCATAGTGTGTTCAAACCATGTCGTTGTATCAATTTCTCTATGTAATGTAGTCCAAATACACTGCTGAACGCGTCCCAAGTTTTTACTCGGTCGTCCTATAGCGTCGCTTCGTACTTGTGCGTTATTTGTCTGGATGACAGCTACATAGTTCTCGCAGGAGCGATGCGCACAGCCTGCTTCCTGGATTGGATATAATTCTGTCAGATCTCTGCCGTTACAATATTCTCATGGAATCCGCGTGCTTGACGATCTTATTCTCTACACTTCTGTGTTTCTTCGGCGTTTCGAAGAAGTCACTCGAATCAGAGGATTCGACGAGTCTGCGTCTGCTGTAGGACATTATTCTCCTGGTCCTGGTGTCGGAGTCGTAGGTGAGCATGAAGTTGCTGCCCTTTCTAGACCTGAACGGAACGCGGTAGGGTGTACTGCTCTGCACATCAGACATGGACCGTATGTGTCTTCTGAACTTGGAGTCTTTGGTGAGCGGGGCGAAGAGTAGCTCCCCTTGTAACTTCTTATCCTCCACAGACCTGGAAAAGAGAAAGAGTGGAATTATTTTACGTAAATCATAAACTTAGAAGAGGCGATAGCGCAAGAGGTGTCTTTCGCACGTCCAGCGTTGGAACTATAAGCAAAACACCCTACTAACGCCCAAGGGCGCCTATTTTGTGAAATATTACACCCAATAGTGGACTAAGATAGGCTGTTGTTGTATAAAGATAATGTCCTGAACTAACATTTTTTGACCGCTTAAGCGACACATCATATAAACAAAATCGCAATTATTCAAAAAATGCTAATGATGGTAATGGTGGTGCGATATTAGTTCGTTAACCCCGCTGTTTAAAAAAAACACAAATATGAAGCTCATTCACTGACGCCGTTTTCAAACAAACAATAGTTTTTTAGCCGATGTCTTTCATAAACTAAGTGTTAACATTGTGCCATAAGTAAAAGTGTATCAAATATACGACAATAGTCCATACACATAATAAAATATTAAACATATCGTGTCATTAATAACCCGGTGGGTTTTTTGACGCACCCGCCACAAAGCTTTGTGTGTTTAAACGTACATCAGCTTATTTGTTTCACGAGACTAGTGCTGTACAAGCCGCGAGCGACACCTTGAGACCCGAGTATTGTATATACACATTTATGCAACGATTCACTTATTATATGAAATAATGATATATATGTAGTCCTCACAATGGCTAAGTTAATAAAGTTAATCCTTTTTCAATTACAATAAGGACATACTGTTGATAACAGTTCCTTAGTATATATACATATATGTAGTCCTTTCTATGACTAAGTATCATAATTAACAATTCATTTAAGGTAATATTGTTGCTAACAATGTAAGTCTACTTAGCACTTATTCGCTGCGACATTATCACACAGGTGTCAGGTCGTCGCGCACGGGTTGTACGTAAGTATGTATGAACTAATAAATAATTTACTTGAAATGTACCATCGCAAGCGTAATACACATTGTCATGATATAAGGGTTCTAACAATGCTAATATGTTTTACGTAGTTGTATGGCAACTAGTCAATATTGATTAATTATTTTATTGTCTAGACAATGGTAATGTGTAATAGTATTTCTACAATGTATACAAGCGATTTAATATCTTATTTTTTTACAGCTAAGAACCAAAATGGTAAACATCTCACTCGTGTTTACAAGATAGTTATTACTGTATATACCCGTTTGAATGCACGTTACTTCAAAGGTTTATTCAAATTTAAATTTGAATCGCGACAACCTATAATGTGCAACTAAAATTATATTTGAAAATAATATTTGGTCCGCATATAGATTTCTTCATAAATATTATCATTATACAGACACAACATTTTTATGTATGTACTAATATATTGGGTGATATGATAATTAATTATAAAAAATAAGATGAGTATTTATTAGTTTATGATCATTGGTAAATGCAATGAATCAATGACTGAATGTAAAGAACTACACTTAAAACGAGCATAACCATTGCTACCTAGGAAATCGTAAAAAATTGTCTCACTATTAAAAAGGACTAATCGGACGACATATTACCTATAGGTACATATATTACTATTATTATTTACGTATATAAATATTTGAGGTTATAAACTAAATTTTTCGATCTGTTGACATTAGTTTGAAATTTTCAAATAATGGCAGTATGTCTGTATCAGATAAAATAATTTCATAACCATTGTCATTGTGACAAAGACAAAGTCAACTGACACGACGATTACAATAATTTATTGGTTGTCTACATAATTATTACCAGTTAATACAAACAGGTGTTATATTAAACAAGATGTGTGATAAATTAAATGTTACTGCGATTACATTGAAGGCGACGGCCATCTTTGCAATTAGTCACGTATATAGCATACTTGATTATTTGCTGTTTCTATTAATAGAGAGGTTACTTGTTGTCTTGTATCTGTATAGTTCTTAAACAATCAGAAAAAATATGTACATATGAATTTTAACATCCTCACTTTACTTGATATACCACTCGTCCTGAAGTCAAAATATAATTGTAGATATAGCCTACATGAAAAAAACATTACGAAAATGTCCTATATTTGGCTATTTATTTTTAACGAATTGACCTTAAAAAATGTTGCCAAAATACTGATTATTGCAACAGGAGGAAAAGAAAGTCAGTGTTTATCGCAATCGAACAAACGTGAAAAATATATTTACCAACAGGTTTTTGCATATGTATTTGAATAAATACTGAGTCTTATTCTTATGAAGAAGTGGGTTTTAATGTATACTAGTTCCGTAACGGATATCTGCTTTATGTTTTTCTACGCATTCATAGCACGTTTTATATTCTTACACTTGATGATAGAAGAACTAACTTATAATACTATTATAATATATAATCAAGTAGCAACGGACAAAGATGTAGGCTGCCTGACGTTAAATAGTGTAAATGAATAGAAATAAAATTCTATGAGATATCGACCATAGAGGCCATCAGTCTTGCCAGATTATATTAGCCAAATTTACAATGAAAAGTTTTAATTGAAGTATTGTTAATATTTAAATGGGGGTAATTTGATGAATTGAAATTAGACTGTAACCATAAACACTTTAATAAGTCACATTTTCATTTATACTTTTATATATTATTATATAATTGAAAAGTCTTATCAAGATAAATTAAACCACCAATCTAAGCAAATTTGTTACAGTTCATTTAAAGTGGCTTGACCTAATCTGTTTTTCAGGCAATCGGCATTTTTGTAAGCGAATTACAAAATCCATAGACAAACGTGATTTTCAGTACCTCACGTTCGTCCACACCATAATCGCGAGTACTGTCGGTACATTGCAAAATGGAGCAGGAATGCCAATACGCCTGTTATCAGGATTCACGCAAAACACGAATGTCTTCATTGATACAAATAATAAGCACCCTTAGGTAAGGGCGCTTACCCTCAGGTAAGGGGATTTCTAGGTAGAAATGCCAGTATGGCAGACTATGGCCTTAACCCTTCTTATGTCGTTTATCTAATGGTAAGTGGTCCCCGTCGCCTATGAACATTTACAAACCCCGAAGAGTGGCCCATGTGTTGCTGGCTCTGAAAGAGAGTTCTTTTTGTGCCTTTCTTTAAGAGCTATGTCATATCGCTCCGGGAAAACCTCAAAAAGAAGCTCATTACACATTTAATACGTGCGTTTGTACATGCGATTCCCAAACCCCAGGTTGATATTATCATAAACGATGAATAAAGCAGACGATGTATCGAATTGAAATCATTTATATATCATTAGCCCAGCGTACATCGGTCTATATAGGCGTCCAATTGATTGGTATCGTGCTGTATGGTGGACATGGTTTGACGGTCGTTCAACTATAAATTACGGTCGCGGCGAGCCCCGACCCAACTCGGTGGACTTCCATTAATTTTTAATCACATTAAGCACATACTTCCATACTCGTATGCTTCTATCAGCTAACAAGTCATCACATTTATGTATGCGATAACTTAAAGCCTGCGTGTTTTGCAGGCCTTTGTATGATTAAATATTTCCCTTTTTAACACGCTTATTCAATTTTAATACATGTGTATATATTTTGGCAATGTATATGCACTAGCTTATTACAACATAATATATTATTTTCTACAGTAACGCTTGAATCGTCGCACACATGGTTATAATATATGTATGTATATCTCATCGTCAAAATATGTCAACCAACTAACTACAGATAAAGGCATAAAAGATATATGTATTTTATACGGCGAAAAGATGTATATTACAGTATAGCTACTGTCTCTGGTAGTTGTCGCTATAGCACATCTTATTAATACATATTATACTTCTGTCTATCTACCTTAACACTATACCTACTACCACGCCGCTGTGACGTCATCAAACAGGTCTCAAGTTGCGCGCAGGTTATAATTATGCATTGTTTTTGATACTAAAACCTACCTACTGTTAGCTGTTCGTGTAATTAATGCTGTTTATTAATCTTTAACGAGGTTAATGTCAGTAACTATTGAATTTTTATTACTTTGCCCGTGACATTATTACAATATAAGTAGTACCTGGTACCTATACCATTACAAGAATATCTGTAGTTTATGACGAATGGTTTCAAAATTTGTCGTAATTTTAAAAGTTATGTTATTAGGCCAATTTTCAGGACTTTATCAATTTTGTTCGTTTTACCTCGTGTCAATATTAACATATTATGAATTTTTACATTTCTTGTTGTTATACCATCACGCCCGGTCTCTTACGAGGTAAGCAGGGAGCACCTTGTGAGAAATGTCTTAATTAAAGGAAATGTAACATCACGACTACAATGCCCAAAGAGATGCACAATGCACAGGAGGGTATTATGTTCCCACGTTACACCAGTTACATTTACGACCGACCATGGTAAAAGTGGTAAGCCTACTGCTATTCACGGAACACAAATCCACACTCTGAGCCGCTACTAGAAATTTCAAGGTAGAAAAATCCACTCCAAAAGCACTCGTTCCGGCGATCGAACCCAGTACCTCACGGTCGGTAGTCGCGCTTGCAACCCCTCGACCTACGAGGTAGGCAACGAACGAACAAACAAGGCGGTACCTGTGTGCATTTCAAAAATGCTTCATGTACAGTTTTAGCCGCGGTACTGTTGTAATATATTTATAACACATAGTGATGATTGAAGCAGTCCAGGGAGACGGTCCATCTGTCATCGCACAGACTTCCAGGGGTAAACGTAACTGGTGAAACGTGGGAGTTTACTGCGCTTCCGTGCTTCATCGCACATCATCAACCCTTTTAACATTCCACTGTTTAACACGGGTCACTTCTCACCATGGGAGGGATTAAGCCGTTGTCTGCCACACTGACAAAATTCAGGTTGGCAAACATACGTATATTTATAGCTTAATTTTAATGAAATCAAAAAATGTACGCGTGATCAGTGATCCTATATAGGTAAATCTCGTTTTGTCACGTCAACTGTTTGTCATTCAATTAATAGTTATTCCAAAAACGTATAACAACGTCAATGGGACCGCGTTAAACAGCATTATGATTCATAAACAATATAATTCAATTTGGTTACATCAGTCACTAAACGTTCTCCGTTAAAACATTAGTCTGAACCTATTTTTAACCATGAAAAGCTTTATGGTTATGAGTAAAACGTAATGTATGATAAATGTGTTAAATGCAGTACCTATAAGGGATTATACAATCGTTTATTTTTGCACTAACAATTTAAAAAAACAAAGGTATAACGCGGTTATAGACGCTTGGCACGAAGAAAATGATGTCTTCAGGGATCGACCGCATTCTGTAGGTATACAGATAATTTATTTTATTAAGATTTCTTCCTCATTGGAATCCATTAAATACTTCAAAGAATAATCTCGCTGGAGGCGATAGTATTTTGAAATTGGTTTGTTATATCGATAACTGTAGACTTGGGAATGATGGATGAGCATAAGTAGGTACGTCAGTTCTGTAAGAGTAGATATTTGGCACTCTGTGCTCTCTGCCGAAACCGTATACGTATTAAATAACTATTATAATATAATTAGCCCAACATAAATCCATTTCGTAACGAATACTACTTACACAAAAAACTAATCTATGGTTGTCATGGCATATTTGTCTGTGCACGAGTTATTTTGGACTCTCTCTCCACGCTCTCAGATCTTTTTTTTCTAAATATTTCAAATAAATTAAATACGGTGAGTTCACTCAGTTTATTAAAAGGCCAAATCACATTTAGATTTCAATACTTTCTGTAACTTATAATTCAATACAATTAATATAACGTAGTAATTTTTTTATTTACCTAAAATTCATTTAGAAATTTAAATAATGCATTTTATACAGCAAGTGTTATTCTCTTGGAACGAATAATATATTTAAATATAAACTGTCGTACAAGCACAGTCGGCCATATACTTTCGAATGGCGGTATTAAACGTACATCTTCGCTTTTATTTCCTTCTGCTTTAGCCCCCAGTTTTAGCGAGGTGTTATTTTATAACCCACATTTACATATAAGCTGAAACGGAGACAAACATAACATTGTTGTATTTTATATTCTCTTTTGACCCTTTTATCATTCCACTGTTGGATCACGGGTCTTCTATCACATTAAGAAGGTTAAGGCCATAGACTGCACGCTAACCAAGTGCGGGTTGGGAGACTTCACATACCTTAGAGATTATGTTTTGTAAACTCTAAAATGGGCAGGTTTCCTCATGATACTTTCCTTCACCGTTATAGCAAGTGATATTTAAACTTAAAACGCACATTTTTGTAAAAGGGTGCGCGCCATGGATACGAACCCAGGACTCCGGAAGTGAGAGAGTGGATTACAAACCACTAAGCTATCACTTTTTTTTGCCAAAAGTTGTCAATTTATCAATCGTTTTTCTTCTGTGTTTTATTAATGTGTAATATTTATATTTTCATACAAAATTGAAAATATAACAGCCTTAACTATTCATTTTATAAATGAACAATTGACACACTAACTCAAATCACTTTCTAATGTGACTCTAAGCACAACACAAACCAAAAACTAATTTATACACCCAAAGTACATTCCTAATCACTACAATTTATGGCATTAATACAGGTATCCATTTGCGCTTGTATCGTTTAATCGGATGGTATTGGACCCACTGACCTTAATTTCATGGAAAGGGTAGCGAACCGTGGAAATGTCGTTCAGGCTGAACGAAATAAATGTATAACCAGTCATTAATTGATGATACGGAATTTTAAATGAGGTTAAAGGTTACGAGCGGAACCACATATATACAACATATGTATAACAAAGTACCAGTAGCCATGCTATCCTAATATCATAATCCTAACAATATTATAAATGCGAATGTAAGTTTGTTTGTTACCGTTTCACGCGAAAACTACTGAACCGATCATCATGACATTTTGTCCACATGTTCTTGGAGGTATTAGAATTAACATAGAATACTTTTTATTTAAAAAAAAAAATATGTAAGATGAAAAATTGTTTGTCAAAAAAATATCAAAATCTAGCTACTTCAACGTCACCTAGCATTCCAGTAATGAAGTTTAAACCCTTAGTACCGTAACACCGTCGCACTGTATTACTCACAGTCACGACAATCTCCAATCTAATCCATTTGACTATAGTTTCAGCTGTTTGGAATTTTTCTATATTCATAGTTATTTTCTTCTGTCATTTTTATTTTATATTTTAATTTTTGAAATTAGCTGTCATTTTTGTAGTTAGATGCCACTTAATTATTGCCACTTTATTATCATTACATCATTAAAATTGGTCAATTCGTTGAACAGATATCATTTAATTATGAATATTTAATTTCGAAGTTATCATCATGAGTATAAAAATGCTGTACACGAACTGTGCCCACGAACTTTATGTGGCAGGCCAACGCGAGCGAAGCCGTGGGCAAAAGCTAGTAATATATATATTTGCGATAATTATTTGTGCAATAATGTCTTGCTATTCCGACATATATCTTGCACATATCTTTCCACATATGTTGGCTACGTAGGAAAGAGATACGCGTATTACAGCTACGTTTACGGCTATAAAAAATATATTATTATATATGTATCATCATATGCCTTGCTATAATAATGTATAGTACAGATTCGTCTGTGACGATCTTAATACCCTAAAGAGTGATTTTAATTATGGAATATAGGCAAACACCCCAATGATTTAATATCGCTACCACCCAAAGACTTTAAATGAATAAAAAATATTTCGTATATAAATAAATGAATTGATATCCAAGTGGATCCTATATAATTATACAACTTATATGTTTACAGACTATTATAAGAACAGTTATAACCTTAATATAAACGAGTTTCCTTATATTGGTTTGTTGCAGCAGTCGGAAGTTAATTAAGACGTGGAAACGACCTTCAGCCTCTGCTACATACTGACACGGGTCTTGAAGTCGTGTAAATGATTTATATGCCTCATTGAGTACATACATATACTGAATAATTTGTATTTATATAAGTATATTTGATACAGTGTGATCTCTGCCTACCTATTTAGGAATCTGTTGTGAGTATAATGATAGTAATGATGTTCGTAACTAAGGATTTACTTGCATAATTATACTAAAAATACCAATTCTTTATAATTTTGTTGGAAAACTACATAGACCAAATTAAATCATTGGTGAGAGGATGTAACATCAAAATTATATTCTAAGTATTGTATCATCACACCAGGCCCTTTACGGGGTAAGTACAGCACACCGTACCAAATATCGCTATTCTTACAACGACTACAATGCATACAAAATAGTTGAAATTAATAATTAGATGCAATTTTTGGTGCAAATCACTAACCCTCTGCGTACACACACGCACATAGATCATCAATGATTAGACACAACCACATGTACATACAGTTGATATGCAGACATCAACTTGTCACTTGAAAGGAATGCGCTTCTCCTCCCCCTCCATCTCACTCCACATTCTAACGCCTAGTACGTACAGTAACAGCTATCATGATACGCACGTGTGATATGTTTTTATATTGTAATAAATTTAAAATATGATACAAGAAAACAAATTTATTTTTATGCAGTTAGTACTTCTATTACGTCATCATAGCGAGGTGCCTGGTTGACTTCTGCGGGTTATACATACATATGTACACCGTCTAAAAATATCGGGAGAGTTCGAGCGCAGGCAACGAAATGATAATGGACTTTGATACGATAGTTACATACTGCAGTTGCCTACTGCAGTTGGTGCATTACTTGGCAACGGACGAACACATTGTTTTACTAATAAATACACTCGCACTATACGAAACGCTGCAATGGTTTTGACCGTGATAATTGTAGGATTGCCAACAGAACGAACCAATTATAAACGCTTTATATAACTTAACAATGCTCAGAAAATATGTGGATGTGTATTATTTTAATTAGTATTATTAGAAGAAAGCTTACATGACTATCAGATATAAGTGATGTAGCAGTATTGGTAGCCAGCGATATCATTATCAACACTTTTATAGTTCAGCTGTTGGACGTGGCTTTCCTCTTTGAACTCAGTGTTAAGGCCGTAATCTGGCGCGCTGGTCAGGTGTCGGTCGGTAAGCTTCACAGGCTTTAGATAACATTTTAGTAAACTCTAAATTGTGCAGATTTCCGCACTATATTTCCTTTCGCTGTTACAAAAAGTCACATTTTAAACTTTAAACGCACGTTTATTCAAAAAAGATATTCGCGCAAGATTTTCAATTTAAGATCACAAAATTGGGTGGGCCAATTCTAACCTACAAGTACTACTTCACCTTTTTTACGTATTATTTATTATATAACGTTGTTCCTTTGAGTGTATGTAAAATATTTTTACATATCGCATAATTTATAATGGCGGACTAATAGACACTAAAGACAAATTAAAAAAAATGTAATGCCATTATAAAGAGACTTCATGACATGATACATTTTCTGTTAGAAACGATCGATACCTAAGGATAGTGTATACACACCTTTATACATGTCGGTGGATATTCGTCATCTATTAAAAATGCTTGAATGAAATAATGTTTGGATTAAACACAATCGAACCGAGACCAATCTGGAATTTTATTTGAGATGTTTTTTATTCGTCCATGAAATGAGTTTTCATTAACTGCAGGTAATTGAATCTTTGTTTTTGCTGGCTCGTTGGTTGAGTGGTTAAATGCGCAACCGCTGAGCGAGAGGTCCCGGCTTCCACGCCGGGCCCGCTTACTATAGTGTTTTTAGTATATGAAATCCACGCCAGTGGCTTGGAGTTAGCATCTGTGCTTGGTTTATAGCAAAAGGCTCCCCTCCTATTAGTCTGGGGC
>DWMG01001782.1:0-14434 GCA_018244855.1 Elbella merops | reverse complement strand
CACCACCTATTCCATAGTGGGACTTAAACGTAACTGGTGAAACGTGGGGTGGACTACACTCCTCCGCCTACCCCTTCGGGGATTACAGGCGTGATGTTACGTTTACGATGATTTCAAACTTTCTGAACTGTTTTCTGAAAAATAGTGTTTTTGAGATATGACGCTCCAGTCACAAATGAGCGACATATAGTTGTTTATCAATCGTCTGGTTATCATAACGCTAGCGTTCTCGATGCTTACGTCCCAAGATACGAGTATGATTACGTTGTTATTAAAGTTTACAAATACCAATATTTTGTGTTCTTATCATTTATTTATGAAAACTGTACCTTAACTTGAGCAGAACTTCTTACTATGTTATTTTTCCTCTTCCCCTTTTAGGTGTTTAAAAATTCAAATACAACCTTTACACATCTATTCCGGGTCGAGAATCACCTGCATCCTTGCTCCCACACTCAAAGACCCCTATTCTATCAATTTTATTACGGACTAGAGCGGTCTGATTGACCTCATTCCATATGGTGGCGTTTTTTTATATTAAGACCAAGACCAAGGTATACCGATGAAACTTGTCCAAAACTTTATATTCCAATTTAAAATAGTTTTATCAATTATAAGTCGGTGTAAGTCATACATTCTTATCATTCATTGACTTTTGGCGTCCCTCAGGTACTGCGGGGAAGGATTATATAGTAACAGACATTCATATACATACATGTTAGTAAAGGGCTGTAAATACTTATGTATTGACCGCACCGATACTAAAAACCTATATTGAAAATATTAATATAGTATTAAATAAAAAAATTCTATGCCACATAAATATTTAAAACACATTCTATCACTAACAGATGGTAGAACATGGATTGTGTGCTCAGAGTATGAATTTATATTGGTAAGAAGATTCGAGAAGAAATGGAAGCTACGTAGAGTGTTTCCGAAAGTATTGAGCCGAAAGCTTTTCCAAACATTCCCGTGTTGTGAAATTTCCCTTCACATTTTTACTGAACAGCCTTCTCCCAAGAAAAGCCTCGTAAAAATGTTTACGTTAAAAAGATGGCAAAAGGTATAACTCAAAGTTACGGTCCTAAAATATTGGCGTAAAGAAGGAATTACTGTAATAAAACCAAAAAATAAATGTATAAAAAAGACATCAATTAATTTGGTCACATCAAACAATTCTGCAACACTGCCTATTCCACGGTGGAACGTAGAATTTAACAGGAGTGTACTAACATACTCATCTAGCTAATACTTACCTTCGAGAAATACATGCATAAAATAAAATAAAAATTAATACTCAAGAATTACTACTCAAATATTCAAGATTTACAATGCGCCATTTCAGCTTTCAAAAATAATGCAACACTTAATATAATATGTGAGAATAGCAGAATTCTCGATTTGAAGCAAAATGAGTAGAAGAACTTTAAAAATTGAAACATCTATTGATTTCAGAACAAATGGATATCTAACTGGAAGTGCCATTTTTTGAGGTTAATTAGACGAATTTCACTTAGAATCAGAAAATGAAGAACACATAAAAAACCTAACATCACGCCTGTAATCTCCGAAGAGGTAGGCAGATGAGTGTCATACACTCCCACGTTTTACTAGTTACGTTTACGTCCCATGGAATAGGTGGTGAGCCTGTTGCCATACACTGGGCACAATCCAGACTCCCAGTCATTATAATTATAAATGTATCGGCTTAACTCACGTACGTTTTTCGGGATGGCCCCACTAGTTTCGGACCTGTATGAGGTCCTTTCTCATAAGCTCCCGGCGCTTGTTCCCGGCTAAGACTGGATTTCGTACCTCCACCTCCTACAGGTCCTAAACTAGTCGCGCCATCCCGAAAAACGTACGTGAGTTAAGTCGGTACAATTATAATCATGTGTATAAACACTCACGAAACATTTCCCTAGAAATTCTAAAATAGAAAATCCAACAGTACTCGACCCGGGATTTGAACCCAGGACCTCTCGATCGGCAGTCGTGCTTGCAACCGCTCGACCAACGAGGCAGTCAAAACACGAATTAAGAACACGACTTCCAATTTACTGGAATTATCAGAAAAATGTATGTCACACAAAATATTAAAGACCGTTTGAAAGTATATAACATTGAACCATCAAAACATATTTAGGGCTAAATCTTTAAGAAACGGACGATAGCTTAAACTAAATCAGAGCCTTTTTCTAAAGTAGGCTGTATTTTGGACGTATCGTATTTTTAACGCTTGTCTAAAACGAACTCGTCTCGTAAAAATATATATGTACTTTTTTTATGCCACTGAACATTCCAGAGGATATTTTGAAGACACAGGATGTGGAACAAACTAAAAGTCACAATTGGCTGAAGAAAGTAAAGTGAAAGGAAACTTTATTCATTTCATTAGGAAAATGAAGAGGATGGCAAAGTTGAAAAGTGTCTAGTTTTCAATTGTAGTTCTTTTGTGTAAGATTTATTAGATTCTCAGAATATATGTAGTTTTCATTGATACTGAAGTCAGTAGATTTTTGATGTTTAATTTAACGGAATCTTTGCATGGTAATATAAAGACACCAAAGGTTTTATCAAAGAAAAGTTTTAATAAATTATGGCAATGAAAAACTTTAAACTTGAAAAGATAAAATACAATAAAGAAATTTTAATTAATTATTTAAAAGTAACTACATTAAAGAAAGTAATTAAAATATACGTAAGAGGCGGAGAGGAGTGTAACACATGCAGTAAAAGAGAAAATGAAGCGAGAGAAAGAGTTACGAAAACAAAGGCAATATCTAATTACATGAAGAATAAAAAATACTGTAGACATGTTTAAGACAAATCCTATTTTCATGATAGGATAGAAGAAAAATATAAACAAAATATAAATAAAATATAGACAATACATTCTGTCTAGCCCCATTAGACAGCAGACGTAATATTATTTACGTGTGCGCAGTACAATACAACAGCACTACGGGCATTCGTTACACTGAAAGCGTCGGTAAATTACTAAAGAATTCCTATTGGCGTTTCGCAAAGACGTGGAACAAGATTACTTGCGTCGTAAACGTGTGTATTGCAATACGTTATATGTAATAATTCTTCTTTCACAAACAACAATCAGCTGGTTAAGCATACTTATAAAATTATATTAGCATAGCTTTATGGTTTCATGCTTTTATTATGGATATTAATCAAATAATATTTTCAGTCTGCAAATCTTTGTGCGTCCCACTGCTGAGTACGATCTCTTATTTATCAGGGGAAGCTTTCAGACCTTCCCCTAGATAAATAAAAGGCCTGGAACATTCTCCAGACCTCAGATTTGGATAGATATTAATTTGCGATTAATTTTCTACCCTCTGAGCATAATTTAAAAACATGCTCCACCGAGCTGTTATCAATTTGAATGAATAAGCCAATCTCGACAAGCGTTCATCGGATTTGAATACTATCTTCACTCTTTTGATCTGAATTCCTTGAGGAAGATAAAATTTACACATCTAGAAGCTACACAACTTGCGCGCTAACAGTCAAGTCTGGAAAAATTACACCATCAAGGTGTTCACAAAGAAAACTGCTTAAACTGCTAGCGATGTTAAATAATATAGGTACTGTAATATAATTGTATCGAATTAAATGAATTATGGTAGAGAGTACCGCAACTGGGTATATATGTATCTAACTTATAAAAAGTGCTCAAACTAAACAACGTTAGACAAGATACACACGTTAACTTTATAGAGAGAACATTAAATATATCAAAGAAGCGTAACGGTTAACATTCTAAAATTATTGGCCCAGTAGAATACCAGTTTTTATAAATTTAAGTATCTTATTAACCTTAAGGCGTCTACTAGAGTTTGAACTCGTTTTAATATATGTTGAGAGTTCGAAAAAATGAGAACGTTACCGTAATAGAATTAATAGGGCGAAATAAAAGAACACGTGGCGCGCAATTCAATGGAGGGGAGGTAGATCAAATTCATCATGGTTTACAAACATACACAATTCTAACGATTTCCACCGGTTACGAGAGATCGTAACCTTGTCGAGAGACAAGCCTCTTTAATTTCTTTTGAATTCGTTAAAATCGTCATACATGCTCGTTTATTAAATACACATTTGTCCTTGCCTTCTTTTAAGATGTTTCTGACTCACTCATTTAAAACACCAAATATAAACAATCTCATTGTGCCCGGTCGAAGCCTAACTGGTTCGTCAATGTAATACTACATTCTAAAAAGATATTCCTAATGTAAACTATAATGGAACATTTATTGTTATTAAATAGAAACAAAAATATATATTTTATTACAGGAATAATTTGATATAGGTACTCATAAATTACAGTTAACGCAAGAATTGTTCTGAATCGTTCGAGAACTTTCCACTAAACTATTTTTTGTGCAATCAATTGAAATGCTTTCCTTTAAAATTATCGACACTTTAGAACCCAATACCGAATAGATTGAAATCAGTTCCTTTTAATGTACTCAATACACGAAACTACAAGCTTATAAATAATATTTACCATGCAGATGGGAATACATAGCGAATTTTGTGGAGTAAGGAGGCAAAATAATACATATGAGGAAATAGCATGTTGCAGAGGAGAGAAACGAGATGGGTGGCGGCTCGTAAATCTCCCAATAGACTACGTTGGGTGTACCGAGGTATCCACTTAATGCTCCCGAACGGAAGAGAGCCGGCAAACATTCGCTCCTCCGACAGAGATGCGATACTTTTTACTACATAACAGGCTATATAATGGCCAGAAGACTGCTTATTGGACAGAGCAGTTTTCTGTAGATTCTGAAGCCTTGCTTTGAAGAGTCCTACTTGACATTATGTTATGTATATTATGAACAAATGTAAAGGAAAAAAAAAAATCAAAATATTTAGCGTTCAAATCTATATGCTGTAGCGTCTGCCAATGTACACTAAGCCAGCTTTGGCGTTAACTAAATAGTTAACAACTACTGTAAAAAATCTCAAGTAACGATTACAGAGACTATTATTTTAAAACGTAACATCACGCCTTTAATCCCCGAAGGGATAGGCAGAAGTGTGTAGTACACTGCCACGTTTCGCCAGTTACGTATATATCCCATGGCACAGGCGGTGAATCTATTGATATATATCGGTCATAGATACAAACTCCGAGTCACTACTAGAAATTCTGTTAAGAAACATCCAATAGTGCCCGACCCCGGATTTGAACCCAGGACCTCCCGTTCGGCAGTCAGGCTTGCAACCACTCGACCAACGAGGCAGTTAAATCAGGTATTATTAAGTATTATTTTAAATTAAATTTAATCATAATTAATTTATAATTGAATATTTGCCGCCTAAACTCGGCAGAGTAACCACACACGTGAAATCGTGTTTGAGAAAAAAAAATATGATTAACAATAATGATAACAGACAGTGTAAGAACCCACGAAATTAAAATTTCCAAAATTAGGTGTTAATGTGAAACATCTACAAGTTATATTCTTATCTTACAGACGTTCAGGAATTTAATTACAGCTCGTTAAGAGAGCTTAAAAATGATCAATCTTCGGACACACAGCACACTAAAGAGGATTAAACTTACTGCATACAACTCGATACAAGAACTTTCCTATACCCCCCTCCTCATTTCCCTACGCTGAATTAATGCAAAGCTTCGCCAAGTTCACAGTGCGCCTTGCTGCCATGGTAATAAAGGCTACATTATCACAGCTTAATGAAATGTGTTCAACATGAGAACAGCAGTAGTAGTGGTAGGTGTGGTGGCAAGTGTGGTGGCGATGGTGACAGTGGAGGGATGGTCAGAATTAAGTATTTCTCGGGTATAAGTGGACACGCGTGAAGAAATAATTTACATTTAAACGTCGAACGAACTGGTGGTGAGATACACCTATACACATGAACGTTAGTTTTTTTCGTTTCGTTAATACATTTGTGCTTCGGTGAAAAAATGGCGTTTACTGTCGTGAGTACTTTTTGGTTTTTTTTTTTAGTTTTTGTGGTTATAGTGATGTGTAGTTGTGTGTAATTGGTATTTTGGAATTTTTCGGCTACGGACTTAATATAAGGGAAATTGACGTCTGTGTTTATATGGCAACATCTTGTAACGGGAAATTGTTTTCACCGTTCCTCCTCAGCCGAACATTACAGTGGGCAGATTTAAAAAATAAAAATCCATTTTAGCCTTAATGGACCTACGCCCAGCAGTGGTACGCAATAAGTAGCAGCGAATCAATATTCTAAATAAATGTGAATGTACCCCAATAACTATGCCACAACACTGCTATTTTTTTTTCAAAACATTTACTTAAATCTGCATTTTAAACAATACACAAAGAAAAGCTCTGGATAACGTAAGAATCCGCCCAATTAATTGGTTAATTGTTACTTTTCAAAGTTTTACAGTTCTTAAACGTTTTAAAACATTTATCAACATCCCGCTCACCCTTAGGAGAACCTAAAACTCAGGATACAGTATTTTTGTTATAAACAGCAGGTTCTAACAAGCTGGAAAGATTTTTTTTTCACAAACTATACACGAATAAAAAAGCATCCAATGTCATGGATATTAATTAATTCAGCGGTTTTAACATAAAAACGTTACGTAAACTTAAAACGTTACAGACCGAAATGAGCTAACTTCTCACCAATATTGTATATACAATTTTGTTCATTTATTAATTACATTTTCATTCATTCCAATTAATATTAATTTCGAGAAATTAATAAAATAAGCCTATTGCACATCCTAAGAAACTTTATTGAATAAATAAAGAAACAGGCCCTAAAAGCGCGTACGGAAAAATGAAACAAATGAATATTCCTAAATCAACCCCTCACTTGCAATCGAAATAAATCATCATCACATCGCACCACGTCACGGTACGTCACGCCACACACGTCACGTCACGCTTAACATGACGTTACATGGGCGATATAAGCCGTCCATGTGCAAAAAAATTGCAACGCATGTAACATGTTCATGCGTGCTGCACATTGAATGGACGCACACGGGGAACCGATTTTGACGTTCGTTACTAACGACGTGCACATATTATTACGGCTTCCGCGTACAATGAGTAACAGGGTTGTCAAAAAGGTTTATTACAACAATTAATTATCCATGCTTGACCAATTCGCGCTTCCTCGTGCGTGGCAGACTATGGTATAATATAGCCTTAAGGATTCTCGTTCTGTAAGAAGACCCGTGTCCAACAGTGAAATATCACAGTAGACGTTTCTGAAATACTTGTATTACTGAATATCACCGGTATCTAGAGCCTACAATGTCTGTACACCTAGTCGGATTATTACGTCCGACACAAAGGCTGCACGGTATAAGAATTATTTATTATATAGTTCGCGCCATCTATTCTATCCATGTCTATAAAAAATGCAAATACGCAAACAAATACGGGGCATGGATTTTTTTTCAAGAAGCCGGATCCGCATTAGTTAGAAAATTTGGCACGAAAATAGCTTAAGCTCTGAGAAATTATACACCATATACATAATACTATTTTTTGATGAACCCTCAAAAGTTAGTTTGTAACCTATTACAAAAGTACCTAGTTACATTCACTTTGTAATCTATTATAAAAATAATTGTATAAGTACATATACATGTCATAATCTTAAGTCTTGTTGGTTATCTAAATAAATTATCATCAGCCTTTAGATGTCCACTGCTGGACATACGCCTCACCTAATCGGAGCCATTCCTTTCGCTCCTGGGCCCTCCGAAAAAAGAGGGTAAAGACACATTTTTTATGAGCAAGAAAGAAATTTACGCACAAATCCAGCAAATAACTTAAAAGAAATGAAATACTAATCAAAAATAAACACACACAATAACTGCAGAACAACGAGAAAAATATATATTCACATCGCAATATTATAGCAATCTAATTTAAATATTGCATTCGTTCGATCATCGCCACTAAAATCTGGACAAGGCATCGCAATTGCGTAAGCGGTACGTCAAACCTCCAGATCCGACATTGACAGGCGTCCATATATTCCTAAAAAAAATCATCATTCGGCAAGGAAAATAAGAATTTACAATCCCTATTTTATCCATGAGGCGGTGAACAAGCTACGTCATTCCACTACTAATAATGAACCAAGTGATAGAAATTAATTGATAATTAAAATAAAACGGCTTTTTAATTAATTTACCGAGTCCAGTTCAGCCGCCTGCTGAGACAGCGGTAATACCGATGATAAACCTAGCGTTGCCCCGGCGCCGCTTCCTCGTACGCTAATGAGTATTAGCGGTCATATATCATCAGTGCTGTGGAACTTCCGCCAACACTATTATGCACATTGAATCGAAAAAAGTGTTATAAATTTTGTATCGCCAAATAAAACTCATAAGATATTAACATACATGCAGTGAAAGCTCTTAGTGGTTTAGATCTGTATTAATAGAACGAGTTATGGGTTTTAAATATTGGCAGGTAACTGCTACTTTGGTGTTATGCGCTTTTTTAATAATAAGTGTCTCTTATAATAAGCATAAAGGAATGCATTGTGAAGGATTCCGCCCACCGTAAAGCTCTCCATAACGTTCTCGTTATGGAGAGCTTAACGCAAGTCTGCTAATCGATATGTGACCAATGTAACTAACGAAGGCCTCATCTGTTTTATTCTTGGAAAATATCCATCTTCGACAACTGAAGAAAAAAAACTATGACAACGTTCGTCTTCATTAATGTTTATAATGAAGACAAACAAGATTTATCATTTAAAAAAAAATTTTAATTTTCAAAATAATAATGTGTTTCATGGATTCAGCACCTTGAACTTAAAGACGTGGCAGGCAGTAAACATGAGAATAAACCTACACGTGTGGCGCCCTTCTCCAAGCAAAGCGGAATTTAATTAAACCCTAACGTAAATACTATGCGATACATAAATCACTAGATATGTTATATACTTCGCACAGTATTAATCAACGATTATTTATAATTAGGAATAGAACACAATTTTCTAATATATAAATCACTCAATTTTAATGAACGATATATTACAATTTAAAAAACCTATTTATCTAATATAAACATAAATCACTCAATTTTAATTAACACCAAATGAGAATAATAAAAAAGAATGCAATAACCGATGCAGTTATGGATCTCCACGCAACCGATGCGCATAATTAAGGACAGTTATTGAACGTTGAGTGGCTGCACGCTAGCGGCCGCGCGCTTCCGCCTCGGATTCCACTTGTTGCCAGTTCGCACGTTCGTTACGAGTCGCGATTCGATTCCGGCTATAACCACCACGCTGATGATGATGATGTTGCAAAATTTTAATAAACAGTAATTCACATATCATTCAACTCACTTTTTCTTTGGACATGTTTGCTATACGAATATGTCTATGTGATTTTGTGTTTTACCGATAGACAGATTGAAAGTTATATTTTTGTGCTTTTTTGCATTGTATATAAAATTATTAAGCGTAAATACGAGACTGATTAAAATAACTCTGCAAAATAAATCGGCACTAACGATGAGAAGCGCGCGTGTAAGATAAATGTTTGGACCTACACGTTTCGTATATTTTGGGAGCTTTGGAGAATTTCGAGAACTAACCGGTTGAAATGGTTTCTGCGAAAAACTTGTATACATAAATTGCGACTTGGAAGCTCCAACTAGTACATCAACAATATTGTCACCATGGCAAACGACATATGTAGCTTTCCATGACACAGAATCCACATAGATATGTATCGAATCGCGAAACAATATGACTGACTACCACTCACAATGACATAGGACTAGCAACCACGTCTAACTACACGTGTATCCTATCTCTTATGCAATAAAATTGGACATCGGCAACTTCTAGTCAGTATGACGAGAACAAACCAAACACTCGACGTATCATAGCGAGGCCCAGAAAAAACGAGTGGAGTGAAATCTATGATCGCGTGAACATTTAACACGCGATTGAGACATATTGACGGGTCTGCGTAATAGACTATATGTATTAATATAGTACTGTAGGCTAGTCTGTCTGTCTGTCAACCAATCCGCGCTTGGACTGCGTGACTTGTTATGACTTTAACCAAAAAATTAAGATCTCGATTCAATGAACGTACACAAGGGTGGCCAAAGAACAATTATCTCCATGTATAACTGTTGTCTAGACCACACTAATACACCGAGTACAACCCGGTCGTCATTATCTCGAAATAAGAAGTAGGCATATGGTTTGCTGCCCTAGAACCTACCAAAACTATTATGGCGTTGCTTTAGCGCTCAAATTACCTTCAAACATCCATAATACATACGTGTACCTAAGCGATAAACAACATGGCAGGAGGATATGAAAATAGACATTTTAAATTTTATTTCAAATTAAAAAAATTGAAATTTGTTTCAGTTGATGCATGCTATACATAAAACAACAAACTCGGTTAATATCACCATTTCTAAAATATTACATTAGTCTAACAAGAATCAAAAGACATCTCTGCTGATATTCCAAACCTTTAAAGCGTCATTTGAATGTCGACCGATAATTAGAAATTTAGCTTTTTAATACCACACAAAACACAGCTACACAAGCATTCGGTGTCCAGTCACACTGACCTCGGCCATAATTACAAATAATGACTTAGCTCAACGCACATCAGTGTTATCGCATAATGAAAACGCGACGACGAAAGTTACGATGTCACAGCGGATCGACGATTTGCTTTGGTGACGCAACAATACGCGTTACTTGACATAATGGAGGAGTGCGTTAACTCTAATGCGACACTGAGATGTTAGTTTTCACGCGTCGATTACGCTGTCGTTTCGATCAAAAAGGTCAGACACAAGCTGACGGGGGAGTCAAAAGTCCTCGAAATCGACTTGCATGAGAAGAAAGCGTTTAAGTAGAATAAGCACGTTAGGTTTGTAAAGATAGATAGATACATTTGGCAATTCGTGCTCTCTATCTACATCATAAGGGACATGGCGTGATGATATAACAACGATAATAACACGTGAAGCGCTTTTGAAAAAGTCTAAGATGCTAGTGACACTACACGTACTGTTACTGGTGCTATAACCCTTACAAACTCAGTAGTCCGCCAACCCGCACTTGGTCAGCATGGCAAACTGTGACCTTAACTATTCACATTCTTAAAGTAGTGTGTCCAACATGGAACGATTAAAAGGTTAATGACGATGATGAGGTTCAATATACAGACAAGCATATGTAAGGACAGTTCCACGTGTTTGTCATATAGAAGTTTCTAGCAACTAGCTCGCAGTAAATATAACCTTTATACCACTAACCGACAACGAGACTAACCAAACATAGAACTGTACTCACAATTCCATTCCGCTAATGCATTTGGCGAGCAATGAAATCTTTCGTTGTGTTTATATTGTACTATATTCGCTGCCATTCATAAAACCGTTTATGGGCTAAATATTTTGAAAGCGTTCAAAGTGTATGAGGGTGTGTTCAATGTGTGTGTGTGTGTGTGTGTGTGTGTGTGTTTGTTGTGTTGTGTTGTTTGTATGTAAAATTTCCAATGCTACAATTTAGTTAAAATGAACTAACATATGAGCTTCAGGCTTAAACATTCATCAAAAACCTTTAGCGTCATGTGCTTTAATGCTGCGTTTAATCATTTTTAAAGTAAAGAGAGTTTTACTTGAGCTGGCAGTGGTAAAAAATGGCCGCTGCTGCCCATTACCTTCTGCAACTAACCTCGAATAGGACTGTAGTAACATGACTGTCAGCGTCAGTTACTTCAGTATGTTGTTAATAGATTTTAAAGATTTAAATTTTTAAAAATTTATAATAATAAATAATAACAAGAATAAGGATCGTAAGTATTATGACTCCGGTTAGTATGATAGCATGAGAGCAGGCAGTAATGGCACCTGTCCTATTCGGGGCCTATTACATGGTAGCCTCTAGTATAAAGATAGACATAACCACATCAGACCAAAACACGCGTCGTTTTAACAACAGTTGCTCCATGGTAAAATATGTACAGCGATGGTGTATGGGTATCCAGAAAAGGATTGTTTGTACTTCCACACATTCTTACAATCCGATTCGAAGTCAGTAGCAGATGTCCTTGGACGTCAGTAGCCACTTGTGACTGCAGCTTGTTTGCTTGCTAAACGCTTAAAACGTAGAAGATTATAATTCAATAGGCTTATTAAAGAATCCTTTGGTAACTTTAATTATTCGCGCCCAGTAATTACGCTGTTGAAAAGTCCGAGGGGGAATTTCTTTTCTCCTAAAACGTCCTTCTTAATTATGTCGCCGGTTTATTACGTCGCGTTCTCTTAACCCACTTAAATTCTACAGAGTGGACGAAAAATATTGTAGAATCTGTTGGGAAATTAAAATTAAGATGTTTTGTGTTGTGACTTCATATATCGTTGATAGCTTGTCGTGTTAACATTATCTGCTTAGAAATCAATCCATATCATCCATTATGAACTTGCTCATTTTTCATTGGTAAATTTAAAGCGAATTCACATACTATGAACATTGTCTGTTAAGCCATACAATTTGATATGAGAAATATACAACTTTGGATGTAATTACTAAATAAAGTTGTGTTACATTTAAATTTACTTATAAGTTAGGTATATTCACACACAGATACGTATGTATAAATATACATACACACAGAGATATACTTATCATATCAGTAGCAGGAAAAAACTACAGCTAGAAATAGGACACAAGTAATAGACAGATCTAGTATTCCAATTAATTTAACTAGTATTCCAATAAATTTCAGGCTGGCAACGCACTTGCTAACCCCTGGGTTGCAGGTGTCCATGGGCGACGGCAGTCACTTAACATCAGGTGACCCGTTTGCTCGTTTGCTCCCTATTCTATAATAATAAAAAAATAACCGATAACTCTTACAGGAGAAAAACCGTAGAATCAAAAAGTAGAATAGGAAAACGAAGCAAAATTGGAAGAATCAATTTCTCTACGCGTATCATTTTCATCACACGTGGTACTAAATGTATCCTTCTGTTATCGTCTCTCTCTCTCTTCCTCATTACGCGAGTGATGTTTGATGTTATGTAATTATACACCAACAGGTGGTTCATATTCGTTAATGTGATGTTTACGAAATTAAATATCCTCAATCAAAGTTGAAGCGAAACACGGTAATGAGACGTCGTTACCAGGCGTCGTCGTTATCGCTTTAAATTTCAGTAATGATAGAGAAACTCCGCCCGCCGTGGAGCTGTAAGAAATTTGGTAAAGTAAATGGTGAAATTTACACGATGTTCCTTATGTTCCTGTGTATCCTTGATGTTTATCGTGATGTCATATATTTGCATTTGAATATTCAGGACATTAAACGAAGTTCACCGAGGATTTAATGGGACTTTGAATACAAATAATCCTTTTGTCATTTAAAAAATATGAAAAAAAAACAGTACACATGTTTTCGTTCTAGAAACTTCGATATTCAATACCGTGATTCAGAGAACAAGTAACGGCACCTATTGACACATACCAAAAGGTATACAACAGGCCAATAGGAAACAATATCACAAAATAGGACGTTTAATTTCTAGAGAAAGCAGTAGCTTATCTTCAATCAGTTCCATTACAATCTAGCTCTGTCTAAAACGATTCCCGACCAGTTCCGCGGCGGATTACGTCCGCAGAGTGCACCAGAGACGGAACAAATTACGTCCCACTAATTTAATATGCAATTCGGCTTTGAAGACATTAGTTTTCCTCCCGTTTACGATTCCACAAAATTAGAACACATCTCATACTAAGACCGTTTAAATGATGATTGAAATTATTCCCGTTCGCTTGAATTGAATTTGCAAATCGAATTTGTGGATCCGATATTCTCATGTACAGCGGTAAAGAAAAAGTTTTAGGTGCAAGTGAATGTAATACTTTTATGGTTATATAAAATGTTTACGAATTAAGCGTGTTGTTCGATTCGCAGCATGACACGTTCACCAAACACCAGTTGATAACAAAATCTTATACATCGATCTTTATTTCCTAAATATAGAGAAATATTTTCGTTCAGTTACGATATCCTAGTTAAGCACATAAGGTAGCGCCTGGAATATAACACGCTCACTTAGAAAGTTCCTATTTGCTCTAGCCTAGAATAATTCCAAGCTGTATATATCTGAAAACAGACGTCAGGAGTATTCTCCGCTGCGCTAATGCATCAGTAGTAATCTTCATAAAATGTATACTGGCCGTACTAAAATTGATTCAGGAAATGAGTACCAGAAATATAAAGTACAGCCAAAATAATATAAAGTACAGCCAGTAAAGTACAGCCACCGATAAACAATATTGAAATTATGCTACGCTTTGATACTATTGTAAAATGACATAACATATTTCTTTTACACTAATGTGTTGAAAGAAAGATATTGCCGGTTGGCTGACATTT
>DWMG01001781.1:0-14438 GCA_018244855.1 Elbella merops | reverse complement strand
GGTTGTGCCTGGTACGACGGCCCACCGTCCGGTAGGGCCGACTGTGGAGCAAGTCTAGGAGAGTTCGTTACTCGATTAGGCGCCGGTTAATCAGCGCCTAGTGGCAAACAGAATGTATTCAGAATGAATAATTCGCCTGCATCCCCGTCAGACCATTTTGCATTTCCTTTGACTCTAGAAATAATTATGAAACAACCCTATCCCTATCCGCTTCTTGCAAGTGTGTTGTATTATTGTTATATGTAAAGCTCGATATGCAATTTCTGCTAGTTTTATTTATTAGGTATTATACGAGTATGTTGCTAGTTGCATATTATTTATTTACTTCTAGTCTAGTCGAGATAAATTACGCTGTATTGGAACCATTGAAAGAACATCTTTAAAATACGGAAAATATTGTTATGTTGTTTCAATATCAATAATAAATAATTATTTTTCATTCATTTATGACTGGACTATACAGCTACCATAAAAATATTTTTATGAGTAACTTTTAGCTACTTATGAGTGAAACAATGTCAAAAAATTTTGTTTCCCTCTGATATTGTGACCTGTTTCTCTGTTCCCGCCAACTTTACATCGAAGTTTAATATTTTACGGTCAAACAATGCGAAACTTTTACTTTTTAACGTCTTATAAATAGAACCTTTTTCTTGTACAATGTAAAACGTTTTAACATTTCAATTTCAGTATTTCAGAATTATAAATGTAAACATTTTCCGGCCAAAATTTAGATCCGGCCCACTTTAAAAGTTAAGTGGCAAATTTTACGTTCATTCCAAACGGTGTCAGCTCTGATACGAAAAAAGAGCAAATAGTCAAGGGGCTGGAAACGAAATCCGCCAAGCGCACTTCACCTAGTTGCATTAATATGAGCGGGTATCTCATTTGAATCTAGGTAATAAGTACACTTGAGGCGTTCAAAGCCTCGACGCTTGTCGCAAATGTTACGTCTAGTTAGCAACACCGGAACCAACCTATCCTACAACGAGTGAGCGCTACTAAGACGTTAACTTTAGTAGTTTCTAAACTGTGTCAGAGACCTTTTAAATACGGTATTGAACACCTTCGACATATTCTCCAATTATTTGTACATTTTCCGACTAAGTTGCCTCTGTACTCTCTTATCTCTTTCAGTAAATTCCTTATCGTTCCAGACTTAGATACGAATATCTTTTAAAAATTGGAAGGGTATAGCCACCGACAAATACTCAGAGACAGCGGGCTGACAAACTTCATACATATCATCACGGGTAAATATAATTACGCAGGTGTCCTCGCGATGTTTTACGTTACTAAAAAAGTGCACTTTAAATAATAATAATAATAATCTTTAATAACGGTTTAATGATGGTTAGCAACAATCAACAAGGGTTTAATAACAGTTATTAATTTTTAATAATGGTTTAATAACAGTTACTCACTTTTAATAACGGTCTTACCTATATTATATGTTATAACAAAGCCTACAAAATCCACTAATAAATCTGCCTATTCCGTGTAATTGTATTTTGTGGGGACCACATAGGCTGGATGTTGACCTCATGTAGTTGGCGCCGAACCGACCGGCCTTAAATCTTCTGAATCCAACGCTACCCCACTATCTTCCACAATTCATCAGCGTGCCTATTTGAGGGCGACCTGTGGTTTTTATCCGTGCGACCGTCATTTGTTTTTGGAATTTTCTTTCAAATTAACAAACTCATCGAGGTTATGATTCTATTCCAGTACGAATTAGTTAGAAATTGTTGGCTAAATGGTTGGTCAGCAGTTTAAAAAAGAACTGAAGGCTTCGAACAAGTCATATTGATTAATAACGACAACTGGCTTCAGGAAAGTGTGAAGTTTTCAGGTCGCTTGCAATCTTAATATGTTGGGATGAAAATTAGCGGATCTACATTATCGTCATAATCGTCATGTTTGGGTTGTCCTAAGAAATTATTATTGTTTCCAAACGTAACATCAAGCCTGTAATCTCCAAAAGGGTAGGTTGAGTAGTGTAGTACACTCCCACATTTCACCAGTTACGTTTAAGTCCTATGGAATAGGCGGTGAGCCTATTGCCTCCAGAATCGGAGTCACTACTAGAAATTCTAAATTAGAAAAATCCAATAGTGCCCGACCTGGTATTTGAATCCATTATTATTACCAATTGTTATTTAAATAAAAAAGTATAAAATTTAATCCGTGTCATAATAATTTGCATCGTTTCATCTGTAAAGTATATGCAAGGGAAGTGAAGGTACTGCAGATGGTGGAAACATCCGTTTTAGGACTTATGACCTCTAATAATAGTAGGTCAAACAACGAATTCGCTCATGCATCTAGTGCTCTAATTACTACTATACACAGTTAACGAGTTCAGTCTAGTATCCCGAGTATAAGTAATATGTGTATGCTTGTTCTATTTCTTAGGTATATAGATATCAGGGCAAATGTTTTAAATTTCTTCAGGTACATTTCATATAACACGGATACTTTTATAACGAAATAAAATCACAAAAAAATAGCAGCATAACATACAAAAATTTCACCAGTAAACTGCAAATGAAAAAGTTGAAAAAGTTTTACCATTTCATTGCCCGGAAAAAATATTCTCACCCAAGCCGCAGCTGTACGCAGATGGCTGGCGTAATAATGACTAAACCGCGTTATTCTCTTTTCTCCCTTTATTTTTTTTAAGTTGATAATTTCAAAAGTACAATTTGAACCGCTGTCTATATGCCTTATAAAATCTTGGTACAATATATTTTTTAGCGAATACGATAGACGAGTCATAGCGTCCTGTAGAACTATTATAGGTAGTATATTACAACGATAGTTAAGTCAATATTTAGCTGCTTGTATAGAAGAATGAAAATACGATAATAATATGACTAAGAGTATGAATATACATTTTTGAAGACACACAAGAAGAAAACACTGAGTTAAATTGTACGATAGTAATAACAAAATCAAAAGATCGTATATACGAGAATATCATTGAAAAATCCGCTGTAAAATCGTTTATGGATTAACAAGTAGTGATATTAAGGGACTTGTACTGATACAGATCAGATTTTAAATAGTCAAACCAGAAACTATTGATTGCTGTAATTATTCACTATAACACATTTCAGCGGACAACAATAGTGGTGGTACCAGACGGAGATATTAGCGTTCGTTATTCAACATAAGTACTTTCTCTAACAGAATTATTCAACAGATAGTAGCGCGGGCAGAAGAATAGGATTGAAAATTGAACATAATTAAAGATTTATAGAGAATTGTAAGGGAATATACAAAATTTAAGTGCTGGTAGGACGCCTCATTTCTCGAACAAAAGCAAAATAAATACCGCCAACAAATCACCTAAATCGCTGTACATTTAAACGACATTGAACAGCATTAGTAGCATGGTCGTCTGGAATACTAAACACGTTATCAAAACGCGACTCAATCGCTTGCTGGAATAGAATCGCATATTCGACTTCAAGGCTAACGCGACAGTAGTACCCTTTTTTGTTGACCTTAAGGCATATTAAACAGCAATAGTGGCCCATTTTGTAGTAAAGGTAATAACTGTACGGAGCACTTATACTTATAAAATGTTGAAATATATAGGTTTCAATTTTTCTAAAACATTTTGTGATTTTAGTTTTTCCCTGGCCTGTCTCTTTAAATCAATCTCATAAATTAATGTAGTAAGTAAAGCGATGTACGTATGACTTTCGTAAAGCATGTTATATTTTCTAAGTTACCTTTTCATGAGCGTATTTATATTATATAGGGTTTCAATGCATAAAACTATTGAAATTTTATTTGTTTGTTTAATTATTTTAAATTATTTCGTTTAGTTTAATAAATAATGAATATGAGAGAGATGCCATCCTGCGCTGTTTTCTATTGAAAAAAAAAAATGCAACCGAAAATTTTTCCGAAATTCATTTTCAAATTTTAATGTACAATACTTAATTATCGTATTTGTCTCCAATATATCACAATGGTAATATATATCAATATCTATCTATATATCCTATCTATCTATATGTCCCTATCAAATCGTAGCACATATTAACGGTCTCTAAGGGAAATCCCCGTCATTTAGAGATTATCAATGTCGGTTTGTATTGGAGTGTAATACGTCTGAGTTTTTATAATACGTCACCGCTGCGCTGGTAAGATGTCATCAGAGCATACGTTTATTAATGCCCATTATACATGTTTCTTAATACAAATTTGGTTGTTAGAAAAGGCTAAGGAAAATATCGTGAGGAAACCAACACCCTCAATGTTCTCCATAATTTTTTCCAAGGTGAGTGAGTGAGTTGAGTGAAGCTACCAACCGGTATATGGCCAGAATTTACGCCATTGAAGGAAGAACATAAAAGTGAAAACTATGATGTTTAGATGCAAAAAAGTAAATATTTCGGGACTACATTAAGAAGTTTTTCCCTAAGCCTCGCCGCTCATTATGTACAAAAATAATGTGCACTGTTATTAATTAAAATAGCTGTTATTTGAAATACATCAGTCAGTATTTGTTTAATGAATTGACAAAAAATCATAGAGGGTGAAGTTTATAAATATTTTATTACATCGTAGGCATAATTATAAAATCATTATCATGAACTAGGATCTCGTACGTGCTACTCGTAATTTCTCTGCCACGCTGGTAAAGTGCGAGTTGACAGATATGAATAAATAACATTCAAGTGAAACAGTTTTAAAAGAAGAGAGTAAGGCAGTAGAAGAAAGACGTCAGGCCTATAAGACTTGAGGCTTTTGGCATCCGGTGCTCTCTGTCTGCCTTTAGGGATGTGGCGTGATGATGTAACATAAAATAAATTACATTCATGTTATATTATAATATTATATAATATTAATAAATTATTATTAACAGTATATGTTTTTCAATACAAAACTTGTCTTTGAATATGTTACTTACTTTTTAATCCCCAGCAAATTTTGGTGTAAGTTTGGTATATACTCGTATGTATACCTATTATATAGGTTCATATTGTACGTATGATAATACGATACTGTATCGCAAACCAATAGCTTCGATATCAGAACAGCCCGATCGAGGACGGGAATCGTGGCGATTAGGGAATTACCATATTAATGTCGACGTGGGGAGATAGTACTCACAAGACAGCACTCTCGGTTACACATACCTAATAATCTCACAGATTTGGACGCCACTTTTTGGTAACTATTGGTTGGCTGAAGATCGAGTTATGTGGCGTACCTGTCCTGTAAAGTGTCCTGTCCACTCGTCTTGAACAATTCTAAGTTGGACCAAACGGGAAAAACAAGCCGGGTGGGAAGTCTACTTTATGGAAATTTTTTTTTGTTTATTTTGACACTGCTTTGTTTAACTTATCAACCAAAGTTTATCTAGAGTGTCTCTAGAAACGATTTCTACCTAAAGATTTTTGATGCTATTATGATGTAGTCCTATTTCATGTGTCGCTACAGCGTTTAATTGCGTAAGTGTGGGTTTCAGAACGCTTGTAGTACGTGGGTTATGAGCGAGTGGGTGCGTCCAATTAGAGCTACGTTCAAATTAAATTGGTCGCAGTGATATTTGACATTAGTAAAATACGAAGTGTTAAAATAGTCGTTTATAAAAATCCAAGACTCTATCAAGTTTTTATTGAGAGGTCTGTCTTTAGGTTTTTTATTTACAAATTTGAATGAGTTGTAAGTTGTCACGATGCTAAATAGCGCAAAATGGGTAATGAAAGAGAAAAGTCGTTACTGATTTCAGTACTGGTGCCAAATAAAACCACAAATAGTTATATTTTCAATATGACGACTTAATACAGCCATAACTTTAACAGAAGAAAAATAAGAGCCGAGAATTCTTCACTCAGACCAAGTCAACAGTATTATAACATTTCTACAAAACGTACACCAGAAATGGCAGTGCGACATTTTTGCACTGTTGTACCGCAGGCGAGAAAGAGATAAGCGGTAAAGAATTCATAGCCATAGTCATAGTTATCAGCCCATCTCAGTTAACTGGTGGACGTAGGCCTCCCCAATGAGCGTCATCGCGCCCTGTCCTCGGCTTGTCGCATCCAGTGTCTGCCTGCTGCCTTTCACAAATCGACATCCCAATGGGCCGGAGGGCGTTACTCTACCCGTTGTCGGTTCTTAGGTAGTTAGTGATGGAATATGTTCCAGGTCTGCCACGAAACCAAACCCAGCTATACGACGTACGAGAACATGGTGTGCAGACATAGCGATGTACACTGTAATATTTGTCATATTGTAATAGTGTGTTTGTATTTTCTTTATTCGAAATACCGTTAAACCTCGTCAGTGGAACAAGTGTATATGCCTTCCAAAAGGAACGTAAGTTGGCTGAGACCATGTCAAAGACTGGACTAATTAACACTTAATGAGACGGTTCCTTGACGATCACTGTTTAGTTTAATTAAAGACGAATATCTTGGTATCTCAGTTTTCGTAGTTTGTGTACTAACTTGATGAATTACTAACACGGACTAATAATTACTTACACGGTCAAGTAAATTGGAATATATTAAAACTCATCATATCATTCTCCGGTACTACCTCGCTGCAATCAGCGGGAGCTCATGAAGAAGGACCTCGTAATAGGTTCGAAACTAGTCGGCCATCCCGAAAAATAAACGTGAGTCAAGCCGACACATATATAAATACATATAATAATAATAATAATCGACCCATTTATGATTCCACTGTTGGCCCATATCCTCTCATAATGAGAGGGTTCAGACCGTACCGTGCCACGCTGGCCAAGTTCGGTTTCACAGACTTCATACACCTCAGAATTATTTTTTTTATAAATTCTAAGTTGTGTAGGTTTCCTTCACGATGTTTTCCTTTACCGTTAGCAAGTGATATTTAAATTTAAAAGGCACTTTTGTAAAAAAGTACGCGCCATGGATTCGTACCTAGCACCCCCGGAGTGAGGGGCTGAATTATTAACCACTGGGTTATCACTGCTTACAATATAATAATACATATAATAAACATACTAAATATGTATATATAATCATATATAATCACCAACCATTTTTATCGTTCCTCTATTAGACACGGATCTCCTCTCTGAAAGACAAGGAGCACGACCGTGCCATCAAATCCTTTATCCTCCTTATTTTAAATTCCCGGAATTCCCAAGGTATGTAAGATTATAAAAATATTTGTAGACTGCAGACGTCTCTCGCTTCCCGGAGATAGTTCTCATCATCGTTATGCGTATGACCATTTTTCAGGAATGTAGGGAAATATTTAGCTATTCATAAAACACTTACTTAAAACTTTAATTTTCATTTTTGCACATATTGGATACCAGACCAGATACACATACTTCGCAAGATAATATTAACAGTGGATAAATTTAATACAATAATCGTATAATTATTTTTTGTAGGTATTATACAAGACTTCCACGACTTCGTGTAACAGCTAAAACAAATTGTATTTTCTCATCAATCATTTGATTTCCGACCTCAAGGCCAGCGACTAATGGCTTCAGTGATTCATTAATGACGGCCAGTGCCCAACTGCGTGTATTCATTGCTCGATCCAATTTCTGTAATTAACGGCCAATGTGACGTCCCCAGGGGCAGTATTATGGGCACGATAAGAGAGGTTGCAAGTGATAAACGATGTTTCTAATAATTACAATGAAATTAGATACACAGGGAAATTTCGGGGAAATACAGATAAGATGTTATGTTGTCTTAATTAGATAATAATCTACCAATATGTACACGTATCGACATATCTATGAGATTGGTGATGTTTCCGTCCATCCAAATTTCGGTTTCGTTGAATAATATAAAAAATATGTTTGTCTGCTCTGTACCTATCGAGACACAAGAGGAATGGATTAAAATGATATTGACATTCGACGATTAATTTATTGGTTGTGAAATACAGCAGCATACATTTATAAAACATCTTCTTATACCTTGTAATTTTGCTTCTTGGGTATCACACACAAGTCATCTTTTCCTTCTTGGGTATCACACATATCTAATACATGAGTAGTTTTAATAGCCGCTATGTAGACATAATTTCAGTGACTTGCAAATCCGTGTAGGGCGGAGAAAGGATACGACTCCCGGCCCCATGTCGGGATTTCAAAGAGGCGAGTAATCCCGGCGCTGGCAGATCACGGTATAGTGCGGTCCGCCTAGGCACAGATAAAGGCACTGGTTGCCTAGGAGCAATAGCATGTGCATGTGCATGAGGAGTCGTTATCTGCGAACCCCACCCCGCATGCCCAGCGTGGGGATTAAGAGTAATATTCATTAGGAGAGACAATGTCCAGCAATGTACTTAGGCTGATAGTCATGATTATGTAAAGAACTCCGTGATAGGATAAAACCGCTCCTCCTCATGATTTATACCGTCTAGAAATGGACACTCGGCGGCTACAAATTGATATAGGATGTGAGAGAAATAATATCAAATGGTATAGGACTGCTGTATCTTTGCGGTTTAGTTCCAGAATTAAGTCATCATTTCTATTTCCATCTATTCCCATTGACAATTTTAAATTGAATTTTCTCTGTTCATATCCGTTTTCAGCGACCGGATTATGTACACATCTTAGGATTTCATTAGGATTTATTTATAGTTGACGTGAGTACCACCGATCTGTAATAATATCATGTCATCAATGCCATTGGATTCTCCTAATCTATTAGTGTATTCGTTCCCCGAAACTAATCCTCGGATTACGCGCTGCTAACCAATTTAATAATCCAGCTCCCTAGTACGGTTCGAGCTCAACGGTTTCAGGGTAATGTGTATAGCTAGTTGTTGGTTTACTAGTACTTAGGATACAACAGTATTATTGAGAAATGCTGTTAATGTTTTTATATAAAAAAAATATTAGGAGCTAATTGGGATTAAGTAAAGCTAAATGTTTTCCTATAATTACATACATTATTTATAAAAAGGTAATCCCTTGATATTTTAAATACAGTTTATATTTTTACGAAAGTACTCAAACGTCGAGTTCCCATGATAATTATTGGTATTATATTGTAGCCTTTGAACTTTT
The DNA here is from genome assembly GCA_018244855.1 of Elbella merops. Classification (NCBI taxonomy): domain Eukaryota; kingdom Metazoa; phylum Arthropoda; class Insecta; order Lepidoptera; family Hesperiidae; genus Elbella; species Elbella merops. The sequence continues at coordinate 5,386 of DWMG01001781.1, read as the reverse complement.
TCATATCGCTCTGGTAAATACTTATAACTTAACACGAAGTACGTAGAAGTTGGCTGTTTGTTACTTTCCCTGCTATATATCAAAAAACGTGTCCAATTTGATGGCCTTTTATGCTTCAAAGCCAACAACATATTATTAAAGGATTTATTTTAGCAATGTGACTATTTCAATATTAAGAACCCATATTCTAATCTGCACAAAATGACTTTATTACATGTGTTATTGTAGTTAAAGATTGAGATAATAAAAAAAAAAACTGTAGATAATTAAGATATTGAAATTTTATTTACTGTTAATTTCGTGTTCTTAATCGAAATAAAACTTAAACTTAGCTTCTATGTCATTTGCTAATTGCCAATAACTCACATTTTTTTTAAATATATGTGATAGATTTTCTTTTGTTTATCAGAAACTTTGTGATTAGCACTAGGCATTATGACACCTAGTCTTAAATAGTGTTATTATATTCAATCATCATCATCACAATCATTAACATCATTATCAGCACCATCATTGATCCTTTTGTCCACTGTAGTACATGGGTTTCCACTAAGTATGATAATAGTAAAACACATTTTACGACGCCGGCTGATTGGAAATAGGCATATATCTATACTGAGTTTTCAATATACGATACATTCAGAATAAAAATGGAACAATTCTGTAGGTCTTTTGTCGTGCCTTAGTATTATTGTGATGCGACGCGATATAGCGCGAATTCCGTGAAAGCCTCTCGCCATTACCGCCGGCACCGATATTGTTATGCTAATTTGTAATCGGTAGCTATTCCCCGGATCAATAGCTCGTTTATCCCGACCGGGTTGAAGATTATTTATAATAGTTCGCCATTAGACTCGTCAGCATCCAAAATACATAACTGGTTATCTATTCCTGGTATTTAATGAATATATATTTTTGTTAACCTATCAGAAAAAATGATTCTATGGGTTCTGTGTTTAAATAGATTAACTAAGACAGTTTGGCTAAAATAGTACAAGTTATCATTCTCATCATCATAGTCTTCAGCTTGTCTCAATCCACTGCCAAACTAAGGCCTCTTTATAAGTGTCATCTTCTGTTCTCAAGCTGCAGGTAGAAGCAAGATGATGGAATTACCAAGGGAGTCTATTTTATGCCTATTTTAAAGTAGTAGTTATTTCTATTGTTGATGTTATTTGCTCAACATGTGTTTTGTTTCTAATTGTTATATTTCTTGTTTATACAGATTAGTTGAAAATTGCTTCCAATCAGTTCGTTTCATTAAGATACATAAATAGGAACTTTATTGACATGAATATGAAACAGTGTGTTTGAATTTTTAGTTAGTAACGAATAGGATTTCATAATTTTTATAGCAAAAATTGAGTACCTTATACAAACATATTAACCATATTTTAAATAACAGTGGTGTTATATTATGATTAGTTCAATTTTCATAATATCCAAATACTTCTAAATCTTGCCCCATGTACCTACAACATTAGGAATTAAATGTTTAAATTTTTTTTTTATAGAATAGGGGGCAAACGAGCAAACGGGTCATCTGATGGTAAGTGACTGCCAATAAAAGGCGCTTAGTGCAATGTTTGATTTAAATATTCTATAATAATATATTGTTGAATATTGTAAGATTTTCATTTGATTCATGAACACGTTTTATATCATTTCGACGACCCGATGTTTGTTTATATGGCCATCATAGTTAAAATACGATGTCACACTGCAAATCTCGAACAATTATTGAAAAAACATATTTCAAATTAATATGAGGGAATCATGCAACTTTAAACGGTTCGAAAAGGTTTAATATCATTGGTGTCTAATATCCAAGTTCTCACGTGCTAGTGTCATAGGGTTAAACCAGGAGATTAGACCAAGAGATGTCCTATGGGAAGTACACTTTAATTGCTGGGAACAAAACCAAACAAACCAACCACGACCTGGTAATGAATTGTATAAATTGAGCCTAGCCGCGGTCATATTTACTCGTATTTATTGTTGAAATAGATGACAAGCGAATTTTTACTTGTACGAAGACAAAATGAACATGGATTTATAACACATATGTATAATTTTATTAAGTATATTTAATCATCATGATCATCATCACAATCCTCAATCCACATCAGATTGCAATTTTATTCTTCTCATCCATTTTCTTCCGAGCGCTAATCGCGAATTTCGAAAATACCAGTAGGTAATGCATTAAAAATAACCGTTAACGTAAGATTTACAAAAAAACCTGTGATATTTTAAAAAGAAATCTAGCCTTTTTTTTGTGTACACAATCTAATCCTCTCGTAGTCGAATGCTAGTGACATTCCGATTAGCCAGTTTCGATCGAGCGTCCTACGGGAGGGGTCTTTTAATTGCCAGTTATGATAGCGTTTTGATTGCTTCATGCGGCGGATCCTGGCGGATTACTGTTTGATTTCTGGAACTCTGTTTGTTTGTAATAATTCAACTGCACATTTTGAATGTGATTAAAATACAAACTGAATTCACGGTTCGATTTTACTGGGTCCGTACTTAAAAAAATTTAAACATCAACTAAATGGGTTTTATTCAGATTATTCAGTTACAGAAAATTAGCTGCGTCTTTTAAATTCGCCATGGCGGATCATAACAATTTTATATAATTTTCATTCCCGCCCGTTAGCGTACATATTATATTAACATGTGCGTGAACAAATTCCGTTGCTATACTTCCATCAGGAATTTACAATCATTTCACAATAGTCCAATATCGGACAAATACCAGCCGATTGCCGATATTTGGTATGATTAATCCCAAAAGCCCAATACAGATTAAAACACGCGTTATATGCAAAGCAAACGATCGCACTATTTACAACAAGCCGGTTATATCCGGTTTTATTCGGACACGACCGGTTTGATCTAGTTTGAAGCGGACATAAAATTTCGCTCCGAATCAGTAGACTGATAACAATAGAGGTTCCGCACATAAATTATAAATCGAAATGATTTATTCACGTCCCTAGCGTTATAAAGAGACACCACTGAATTTATATAGGCTTAGAATTATCAGTTTGTTAGAATCTCATTCATAATGGAGTGTAATGTTTCATTGGAGTCAATTTATGATAATATATTTAGTATAAACCTATTTTTAAAATTAATTCGGTGACTTTATCTCATTATTTTATTTATAAAAATATTTTTTTTTTGAATCCCTAAATTGGAAATCCAAGTAGAAAGGACTAATAGGTTATATCTTAAAAAATGAGATTAGATGTTTGGAATTACCTTTGACATGATATTGTACGTCAAACCAAGGTGACAAGGTTTGTTGAATCTTTAAGATTACTATCTCTAAAATTGCTATTTACTTTAGTTGATATACATATAAAAATAGATATAATATCGTATACGGTATATATGTACAATTATAAAAAATGAAAATCACTATCAACATAGTTGCTGGGGCTACAAGTGTCAAGCGGGACGTAACAAGTTCGCAAACCAGTTTCAGCAATTTTTTTTTTCTAATTTTCTACTGTATAAGCGCCGAATAGTTGTCATATCATTATTTATTACTAAAAAGGCTCCGATATGGTAGTTAATAACAGTCGGCAGATTCTTGATTCTTTGAGGTTCCTTAAAAATATCTGTATAAATACTCAAATCATTGAAACATTTGAGCTAGATATAGTACTTAGACGCTAAGTTGTATTATATTATTATATAGTGGTATTATATAGACGTAACGTTCAAAATAGTTAAGTAGGACTGTCTAAGTCTATTCAATTTTGCGTTTAAAAATACTTATTCGGAAGCCTATTAGAAAAATACTGCCAACTAAAACTGAATTCAGTATTAAATTGTTGGGTATAGCGTGAGTATGAAAATGACATTAAATCTAGTATGAGGTTTAAATTTAAATTTCGCGTATGAAGAAAGAGATGAATGTAGAAGAAACATGTCAGCTCTGCAAAGATAGAGTTTAAAATTGGCACTCGGTGCTCTCTGCTTCCATATGATAATAATGATAATAATAAAATTTAGTCCACAAAAGATCTTATACAGTCCATTCACATTTAAGAGGTAGAATGAATAGAGAATAAAAATCTCCCCGTACAGCCGTAAAGTAAAAAACTTTATAATTAGACTCAGCCTTTGAACGAGTTAATAAAAGATGCCACTGAATCGCCTTTTAGTGGATGCATTAAGGAAACCAATTGAAAATTCCCGAGCTGGAGTAGTTGAGTTGATCTTTGGAAACGCTAACTTCAATTTGAATACTACAATGTCATTGGTGAAATTCATTTCAAGGTTTATTGATTTGAGAAACGTGCCGTCGCGCGTGAATACGAATTGTTAAAATTTGCAATTCAGCCAATATATGAGTCCGATAATGTATAGTTCTGTAACTGAATTTTTTGGCTCTGCCAAAACTAATACTGATTGAGTATACCCTAACGAGATTTGAAATTTGTGGCTATTTTAGATTTTACTTTCGAGAACACGTTTTGTAGGTTATGTATGACATTTTTGTCAAATCAAGTGCAACATTGATTAAATTTACGTCCATCGTATTACGTATATTACTTATTCCATCCCCTAATTTCATTTTATGACGATGTATATTCCTATTATTCCTAAACAATTATACTGTAAACTTTCCAGGAACTTCATATAGCGATTCAATTCTACGTTTGTCACGAAACGTACAGAGTTCTGTAACGTTGACATGTTTATAGTTATATAACTCACTATAGACAGCAATACCGAACGACGTTATTTAATGAATAGACACGGACCGTTTGTGGTTTGATATACGTTTCCTTCACTATGACGTCGGTTTGATATTATTCCATGTACCTTATCGCCGGTCGTCCAAGAGCTTTCAAACTGTTTCGTGCTCTGCTCTGCTGTGTAATTGCTGCTGTGCTCTGTAAATTAACTTTGTAGACATGTAGTATTTGTAGTAACTTGTATTAAATGGAATATTGATAATTCTTCCTGCTTTCGATTTCATATATTTTTTGAAATTTTTTCTCGTTTCCGAACATCTGCTTCTTTAGCTTCGATTCAGAGTACAAAATGACATACCTAGGTTTAAAAGGTTACCTAAGGATAAAAGTGACTCCCGGTTGTCTTTAAACAACCTTGAAGTTTTGGCGAAGTTATAACGATTGTACGCTAAGACTATAGTGCGATATAATGGCCACTTGAATATATTGTGTTGATTGTGGTTACATGAATGACGTTGTCTATATGTCGTGTCCTAAAAGAATTGCGAGAGGCACCGATAAAATTTTTATCGCAAATGGACCGCGACCACACCCGACAAATCTTTTACGAGGTTCGGTCAGAATTGTTTACCCATAGTTGCGTTCGATTTCACAACCAACCGCCACGTTGA
>DWMG01001780.1:0-14440 GCA_018244855.1 Elbella merops | reverse complement strand
TATTTTGTGGCATACATTGCTCTTTGGAGTCTGTGAATACGACCGATGACCTTTTTTTTTTCTTCCTTCTACGGTACCTATTTATCGAGCAAACGACCTTTTTTATTCTTCCTTATACGGTATCTAGACTAATCTCTAAGTAACGGTAAAAAGTATCGACATATCGATATCTTGTACTCAACCCACATCCATATATTCTAAAAACATCGATATCATTTATATCGATATATTTTTTTCCATTTGCACATCCCTAATTGTGAGAACTATACATAGTAGGCGGAGTGGGGGGTGATAGGTTTTTATTTCGTTACGGAATTTCCTGATTCGGTCGCCGCGCTCAAAGCCCGCGATAAAAGCTATGCAAAAGCTTAATATTCTTCAGTGACACTGCCTTAAGTATTTATTGGGCTTGAAACCTAGCTGACAAAGAAAATTCATTCTTGAACAAAACTTTACAGTACTCATAAAACACATATGTGTTTGTTCTTATACTAATACCCTCACGTTGCTACCTTGATTCAGGTTATAAGCGAAGTCGAGTCAGAAGCTGGAACAAGTGCAGCTATGTCGGAAGCAGACTCCTCGCCCGGCCACCATGCATGTGATATTTGCGGAAAGATATTTCAATTCCGCTATCAACTTATTGTGCATAGGTAAGGATTTTGTGTGTGTATTTAAAGTAATTACAATTACAAGAGTTTGGTAAAATTTAATATTAATGTACAAAAAATATAAAATCGTTAAAATAATTATTAATTGACCTTTATTGGGAAAATAAGTAATCAAGGTTGTTTTTATTTATTAATAAGTAAAAATTTAACATGTTTGGTTTTAACATTTCTATTGTTTCACAGGCGATATCACGGAGAAAGTAAACCATACACGTGTCAAGTATGTGGTACAGCGTTTGCGAATCCCGTGGAATTATCGAGACATGGAAAATGTCACTTAGGTAAACTTGAATTATCCAAAAAAAATACGGGCTTAAGAAAATATTGTCACGCAATAGGTCGGCTTAATTGTTAGAACTGCTCTTTGATATAGGCGTCATGACTATTTTCAATGAGGGTTTGTCCATTGCATAAGTGCACCACCCACCTTTGCTATTCAATAATAAAAGAAGTTTCTAACCAAAAATTACACTTATTACACAATTAAATTTAATTTTGAAATTTTACTTCATATATTTAGTAAAATAAATTATACTCTTTCTTTTCACACGACAGCGGGCGACCCTGCCGAAAGGCAAACGAAGAGATTAACTCAAGACAAACCGTACGCGTGCACCACCTGCCATAAAACATTCTCGCGGAAAGAACATCTCGACAACCACGTGAGAAGTCATACTGGAGAAACACCCTATAGGTAATTTCCTAATTATTTTCGAAGATCTAATAAATATACCTTAAAAATACTGTGCACACGTCTGCAACAGGTTTCAGTATTATGTTTCGTTACGTTGCTCGCTTCCTTTCAGTCAGATGAATATATTAATATTCATTATACACATAGAAGAGTTGTAAAGTTGCCATATATATGTGCAGATGTCAGTACTGTGCTAAGACGTTTACGCGCAAGGAGCACATGGTGAACCACGTGCGCAAGCACACGGGCGAGACGCCGCACCGCTGCGACATCTGCAAGAAGAGCTTCACGCGCAAGGAGCACTTCATGAACCACGTCATGTGGCACACGGGTATGTGGCTTCCGACCATCTGCACGCTTACCATCCACCTGCCTCACTCCACTATATCACTTAGATCTCCCTCGTTAACAGCATATTAACAAAGGTGCTTAACTCATTTGTATCTCTTAAGTTACTTATTTGATTTTATATCTATGTAGATAATTATGTTGAACCAGCACTTTTTTAAAACTTAAAATATTTTAATCGTCTTTTGGATTATCTTATCCCATTCTTAAACGTAGGCAGAAACAGACTGCTAAAAAAATCCATGTAAATATATCATGATGAAACATATAGTGAAATGTCAGAAGATCAAATTTAGCATTTAATATAATACAACCCAAGATTTACATTTGATTCATGCTTTAAATTTAAATGTTTTAAATGCTTTTGCACAAACATAATGAATTCTGTTAAAAGTCAATTAAAAAGCATGTAACATACAATATTTGTGAATTACTTTCTATTTTAGTATGCTTGTTGTGAATAGAGAATTGTATCTTTATTACTGAGATACATTCATACATTTTTGATACCATGCTAATGTCATACATAACTGCTGAATGTGCAAGATTTGCAAAATGGAGATCTTGCACATTTTCTTCATTTTTTATTACTGTTGATTTCGCTGTTTTTCATATTTATGAACTTCCTATTTTCCTAATGTTCATGTTTCTAAACATTTTCATTTGAATGTAAATAAACGTATGGATTGTCTTGCAAATATGTACACAGTAGTAAATGAAGAAACCCGGGTAAACATGATCATTTATTTTTTCTCTAAAAAAAGTTGAACACGTGACAGTAACAGAGTAATAAATGATCATATTCCCTCTCACTTCATCTATTTATAATGCTACCTTAATGTGCGCCTATGGTGTCCCTATTTACGTTTCTTACATTGTTTCTTTTTTTGTAGTAATAATAACCTGAATGCTGTTTTTGATCATTTTTCTTGTCATTATTTTCTTTAATTTTTTATTATCACTATAGTTTTGTAGTGAGTTTCCTTGTTCTTTAGATTTATTTAATTAAGTTTTATTGTAAAGTATTAGTGTTGAGTTTGTATGGAATTTCCAAGCCTGCACCGAAACAATTCATCCTAGTGGTGCAGAAAGTAAAAAAGCTATTGAATGATTCAACTATTAAAATACCATCCAAAAAATACGTCTAAAGAGCAAATGTATATGACTTTGAAAGTCAAGTATTTGTATATTACACAATTAATATTACAAAAGTGTCGGGAGATTTGATAATTCTTCTAAATGACATAGTTGCATCATTGAATATTAACATTTTATTTTCTGCCCCACATGAATAGGTGAAACGCCGCACCATTGTCAAATATGCGGCAAGAAGTATACTAGGAGGGAGCATTTAGTGAACCATATGAGGTCACATACAAACGATACCCCATTCCGCTGTGAACTGTGCGGCAAGTCCTTCACGAGAAAGGAACACTTCACCAATCACATATTGTGGCACACCGGTTAGTATAGCTTTCAATTTGTTCACCGCAAGTTAGGTATACTGAAGACAATGGCAGGTAGCATAGTTGCAGGTATTGTCCAATAGTTCGTTTACAATTAAGAGTTTTTTAGGTTCTCAGGAAGTTTCACTTGTTACTGTCCAGTGTATTGACTCATTGTAATTTAGTTTCTCAAACGGCACACAAAGTGCAATTAATTAATGGTATTGGTCTTCTAATGTATTTTTCTACTTCTAGTGTTAGGCTTGGATTTCCGATTACTGTTTATGTCGGCTTCATTCGAATTTGTGCATGTGTATATTTTAAGTATACATGAAATGTAAATAAGCCATTGCATAGCTTTTATCGCGGGCTTTGAGCGCGGCGAAAGAATCAAGAAATTCCGTAATGAAATAAAAAACCTAACACCCTCCACTCCGCCTACTATGTATAGTTCTTGCAATTCACGAGCGCCGATTTTGGGCACCGTAGCGTCCGGCCGTGATTTTGTATGCGACCCGCTCGTGAAAGTGTTACGATCCCAACGGACGCGTACGCGGCCCCTCGCGGTGCGTTTCGCTCCTCGCTAGATTCGTCGTCGTCCCTGTCGTAGTATAGTTATTATAATAATGACCATTGTTAATACTGTCAAATGTTCGTAATTGCACAAATATTGTATTTACAAGTTATACACGATGACTGCGATAATCGCCTGAATAATGCATGTTTTAATTGCTTTACTTAGTAGCCGTAGGTATTGTACACGTGAGACGTTCTAACATTTTTCAAATATTAAATGGGCGAATCCTTATGATTATATATCGTCATTCCAGATCTCATAGGCCAGACAAAGAGAAACCATATTTTTATATCCTTACATGTCTATCTCTACTCTGTCATGCTTTTACTACGTTTATCACTCTGTTCATAAATTTATATGTTTATCTGAATATAACACAAATTTTCCGGATTATTAATTATAGAATAACGTTCATTCATCGTCACATTTTAATGGATTGTGAGTGTTTCAAATACCAATCCTAATAAAACTGTTCCAAGTCTTGATGGCTGCAATATTTTTATTTACCACGGCGGAATAATGTTCTCCTGCGAATGCGGCAAGCTTGGAGAATAATCTAACACTCTGCTCCAATACCTACGTAGATACGTACGTCCACGCTAGTCTCCTTTCAGATTAAGAAGTTTTAAGGTCATACATAGTCTGCCACACTGACTAAGTGCGAATTGGCTGACGTTTAGAAAACTATGAGGTACAGGTTTCTTCAAAATGTTTTCCTTTCAAAGCCTATTTAGACACAATAAGACCTAAACTCAAATTTGTCACACGTGTCTCCAAACAAAAGATTGCAAAAGTTTAATTGTAAAGAATTTATAAATACTAATAAGCGTCATTTCAGACAAATTGACTTTTTACACCAAAGAAGGCGTGCGAGACGACGGTAGGGAAAAACAATAACCTTGAATCGGTGGACGTGTGTATTTTTGGTCGAAGATCATTCCTGCACAATGTGATTTGATATTTTTGTTTATTATTATTAAACAAATAGAGCCAGAAGTCTCTGACAGCAGCGTGAAGTATAACGAGAGGAGGTAGAAAAAGTATGACAGGTCTGTAAGGATAGAGAGATTTGGCAGTCTGTGCGCTTTACCTACTCCTTAGGAAAATGGCGTGAGGATATAATAATATATATGAATTTTATCTTGGCTATTGCAGTACACCGGGCACATAAATAAAATCTCGGATATCTCTCTCATATTTGTTAAAAATAAGAAAAAAATTAAATTAAAAGATAACCAGTTAAAGTATGTTGAGCTATTTGTAGTAATTAACTAGACAAACTTTAATGGTCCCTCCTTTGTTTAACCAGTGCACCTAAAGTTAGGTTTATGAGGTAATCTATAAGGTTAGGTTAGAAACTACAAGGTTGGGTTAGGAGCTACCAGGTTAGGTCAGGTTAGATCTATAAGGTTGTTTCATACATCCATATAAATCAAGGAATTTTTGCCAATAATCAATTTCCGTATGCCGTGTAGTAGTAGTAGTTTAAAGAAAATAAAGTATAATGGACATACCGTGTTACCTAATAATTCTTTTACGGCTTGGAAACAATTTTTCAATGCGGCGACAGCGCTAAGCATTTGTTACCACATGCTTAACAGACTAAAAATTGCACCAATGACATCATCAGTTTTTCTCTTTATTTTTATTTTATTTATTTAACAATTTTGTACACATAAAACAATAAATGGAAAAAACAATCATTACAAAAGAGATGCATACAATGGCACTGCTTATCCTTATGAGACATCTCTTCCAAAGTAATATAATTATTAGAGATCAAATTTAGTGTGTACTTAGAAAATAAAATAACAGAAGAAACATAATTTACTGTAGTAACATACGTTGTAAGAAAAATAATTCACAAATTTATTACAATTTCAATGTGATTTATTTCATTTTCAATGTGATTTGATTTGACTGATCCATTGGTTCTGTGGTTAATGAGCCTGACGTGGCAAATGTTTCTGTCATGAGCACAAGTGTTTCTTTTGTAAAACTTTTATTTAAGCCTTAATTAAGCCTAATCCTTAATTTAATATTTTTATTTTCAGTGGACGAATTTATTGATGGTTTATTAACCAAAACGGCACAGGAAACACCCTCTGACACTGTCAAACCCGACGATTTGGGGATGAGGATACCCGAATGGTTCGATGAAAAGAAATATAACAAGTGAGTAGATTTATTATGAATTGTAGAATTGGTTTTAAGGTTTTTTAATTGATATTTTAGTTTTTGTACTGTGTATATGTCTTGTTATAGTCTGTGTTTGTAATGTTAATAAGCATTTTATCAATAATTTCTATTATGGATTGCCTCGTTGGTCGAGTGATTGCAAACACGATTGCCGATCGGGACGTCCTGGGTTCAAATCCCGGGTCGGATACCATTGGATTTTTCTAATATAGAATTTTTAGTAGTGACTCGGAATCTAGATATGTGCCCGATGTATGGCGATAGGTTGATCACCTATTCCATGGGACTTAAACGTAACTGGTGAAAAGTGGGAGTGTACTACCTACACTCTTCCTGTACACTCCTCTGCCTACCCTTTCGGGGATTACAGGCGTGATGTTACTGATGTTACCACCACTGCGCGACTATTTCGGACCTGCTAACTATATATAGTAGTTTCGAGGATCAAATATCGTATTTTTTTTACTTCAATACTCTGATACTTACGCTAACAGTCACTTAGTGTTTTAAACAATCTGATAACAGTTACTTTGGTGTACTCCATAAACACGTCGCCGTGATGTAAGCGTACAGGTTTCACGTTGTCGCCCGCCGGTCGTACGTTTAGTAGTTCATAGTCATGCACTTTATATCACTACGAGATAGTTTATCTATTCATGTATAACTTATCTATAAATATCTGTATATGTATAATATTAGTAAGCTGTTTGCTGTACCAGGGTGTAGACTTATTTTAGTAAAGGAGTCCCCACTGGTTAAGGCGCTAACCTTGCTTAACGGCTTAGTGGCTTGGAAACCGGAAATAGACGTTTTTTGCACATCTCTTGCTATTTTTCGCCGGACGGCAGGAGAATACTTAGATATTCTTGGTGAACGAATTGGGCATGTTCTGTAATGTTTGTCAATGTGTGTAATATTCATTAAATAAATAACTGTTCTAAATACCACTTAATAGAGTTCATGTGTAATATATTACGTCCATGTCATATGAATATAATTAATTAAATAATTGAGTAATTAATTTTAATTTGTACAAGTAATTGTCACGTAGTCACGGACGATATTAGGTCGTTTCGCAAACGATATTTAGTTCATATCTATTGCATTTCACGTTACGTAAGAATCCAATATGCAGTAAATTGAACATCCTGTCGTCTGTTTGCATGACGTGTCTCCGATAACCATAACATAAGACTCTTTGAGAATCGAACGGTATTAATTGAAAAAGGAATCGTTGTTACATACTGGCCGACAAATTAAAAAAAAAATTGCGATGCAAATCTGACCTATGGCTGTTACAATGGCTGGAAAACTTTTTTTTATTTTGCCGAAAATTAATTGACAGTATTTGTATTTGTTTTATTTTGGCGAAGATTAACGGATTAACATAGGACTTTTTTGTTTTTATTTAAATTTAGTCGTGTAATAAGCGTTACGTAACGATTTTTAATATAAATACGCACAGACTACTTGATAGTATATTGTATATTGATAGTATATTATTAGCTTGCTAGTTTACATACATACTGTAGTCTATGGATTGGACACCTGATAACACGTACCCATAAGCTGAAATATCGTATATCTTTTCTCTTTTTTCACAATTATTTTGTGTGGTAATTTTTTTTATTGCTTGGAAACAATTACTCGCGATAGGAACACGCATTTTTTAAATTGAAACGTCGTTGCGGGCAGGTAAAGATTTTTAAGCGTTAAAAAAACTTTAGATCGCGACGAAACTTTAAGAATAGCTATTGATCCAAGCAAAGGAAGTCGTCATTTGGATTCCAAGTTTTTAAGGAAAATTTGTTACCTTACATTAATTAAATCTGTGCTCCATGGTATTAATAATATATTTAATAGAAATAAAGTAATGGAAACCTCTCCATCTACATATAACCAGGAAGAAGTTTCACTTAACTCACCCCTGGCTGTCAACCACATTTTTTTTTTATTTACCGTGTATGAGTGTCGTTTATGTTCAGCCCTATCGTTTAGCGTAGACAATAAATAGATTCTATTTACACATCTATCTGACTTCATATCCAATTTCCAATGTATCTGGTCACGCTACGCTCGCCCGGGGCTCAATACTGACATAGAAAAGAGTAAGTTATTTTTCTGTACCACGAAGCATAGGCCTCTGCTTGAATGTTTACTGTAATTACTGTATTTATACATGTTTTAATTGTAGATATCAAGTTGTGAACGCGTGGGTTTATTGCATTTTGTAGGATATGGTCTTTTGGCCGGAACCCTGACCCTTTTTTATAGTAAAAATAGTCTATGTTAATCCTGTATCGGTTCTGGTGTTTTGGGTATAGATGGGAATAAACGGAAGGACAGACAAATTAAAAAAATATATGTACTTACTGCATATACGTATTTTCACATGTAGTCAATTAAAAATATTTTGATATTGCAAAAATACGCTTCAATTTCATTTACATGTAGTATAGATGTAAACATTTGTCCACTCAATTGTCAACTCTGCATCTTAAAATTTCTGGGCTTTTCGGTCACAGTATGCAAAAAGAATTTCATGGTGGTAGTGCTAATGGGATTTCAAGCTTAGAGTATACCCTCACGAGGCACTAAATTAAGATGTTCAACTATGTGTCTATTGCCAATCCCATAATTGAAGGTGACCGCATACTCACCAGCAGAGACCTATAGCGAACAATAGCACAGGGTGCGGTCAACATTGTCAAGAGGGAACAATAAAGAGGAATGATTTAATAATAATATTTTAGGAGAACTTCGATGCGGACACCTGTTTTCAAACTGAGCACACACTATGCTATGGTAATAGGCAGTTAATAAACATACATAACCTCTATACATACATACAATACGCATATGCGTAATATGTATAATTTTCGTGACTATGTCGTGGGTCGAGTGGTTGCAAGCGCGACTGCCGATCGGGAGGTCCTGGATTCAAATCCCGGGTCGGATACTATAGAATTTTTTCATTTAGGATTTCTAGTGGTGACTTAGAGTCTGGATCTGTGTCCGGTGTATGGCAACGAGCTCACCACCTATTCCATGGGGCGTAATACGTAACTGGTGAAACGGGAGTGTATTACACCGCTTTACCTACCTCTTCGGGGATTACAGGCATGATGTTACGTAGGTTAAATATTATTTTAATCATTTTAACTACATATAAAATTATCTAATGATATACTTATGTCGATAATTTTACACCAAGCCACAAAGCAAATACTCGAGCTCATAACACTAACATGTGCTTTAAGCGAGATCAATCCTACGACTCCCGCATCAGCGTTTCTAACTACTGAACCAGCTGACAAGTCATTAGCAAATGAGTTAAGCGATACTCATAGTAAAATTCACGCTTACGCAAATATTTTACAATTATAAGAAACGCCGTCAACAACATAGTATATATAGAGTAGGTCGTCGGCCATCGCATAGGTTATTACACCTGTCTCGACTTTTATCTTTACGGACAAAATGGGCTTCGCTTTATACACACGCAAATTAAAAAAATAACAAAATAAACTTTAATAAACCGATAAAAAAACCGCTTCAAGTCCGATTCGAATTGCCTCAGGTCTCGTTCTTTTATTAGCAACGTGCGTGACATTTACGCGCTTAAATTGCAGGCGGTCATGTTTTTTTTTCTTAATTCTTTACCATAGACAATGAGAGTAACGTCAACTATATTGACGTTTTTTAAAAGTAACGAATGTTAGATGAGTTGACAGATGGTTAGTAGATTTCAGACGACTCCTAGAAAATTATTAGTGACTGACCGAAAGTTTTGTTTCGGCCAGTTTCGGTCAAGAAATCTAGTTTCGGTCTTAGTTTCAGTTTCGGCCAAAGGATGGCCTAAGCTTCCGGTCGCGCCGAAATTCGAGTGTTCGTGAATTACCGTGCGTCGTTCGAAGAACTTCGCGGCATAGGAATTGGGCAAAAAAAGATCAATCTGTTTTTAATTTGCCCTAAACTATAATATGAATATTATATGAATGTGCCGAATTTTATAAATCCGGTTTATAATAAATAACACTCAGAATTGTTCCGTAAATCCGACCACTATTTATGACATAAAAAAATTTAAATATGTTTGTTGCGTACTTTAATTATTGTCTTTTTATTTCCTTGAACTCCAATTAACTGCCTGTATAAATAGAATATGCAAATAAATCTATCTTCTATACTTATAATAAATCTGTAGAGAAGTCAATTCTGCCCGTCTGTATAACCGTTATAGAAACAAAAACTACTTGACGGATTTTAACGAAACTTGGTACAATTATTTTTCATACTCCTGAGCTGGTTATAGTATACTTGTCATCACGCTATAATCAATAGGAGCAGAGCAGTGAAGGTAAATGTTGGGAAAACGGGAGAAGTTACTCCATTTTTCAATCTTCCTTCGCGTGTGCAACCTTAATTGTTAAAGCTACACAGAAATCATTTTAAAACAAAATATTGAATGTAATACTGCTTATCCGTGTAGGATGACGTCTGCCGGGTCCGCTAGTATATAATATAAACATATATACCTACATAAAATACAAATGTTGATGCATGTAGGTGCCGAGCATGTTCATAGCTTATCTAGTAGGTAATGGTTAAGGTAACGTAATGGATACAGTAGGTGATACCTACCTTAACCATTACGTCACAAATTGGCTAATGGGGGAGCCAGACGTCTTCGAAACTAGTATACGGTTGTGAAGAGAGATGAATGTAGAAGAGGCACATCAGGTCGGTACGAATAGAGATACTTAGCACAACGATTCCCTCACACAGCCTCTGAAAGGAGCTAGTTTTAGGATATAATATTTTTTTTTTTTCAACCCATTACAATTCCACTGCTGGAATACGGGTCTCCTCTCAAATTGAGAGGGTAATAATATGGGTCATGGTTATAATAATATGGGTCATGTTAACTATAGAGCAATGGACGGGAATGAACTCCGCATAATATAATGCTAGATTTATATACATCTAGAATTGACACTTAATGCCCCTTAATGTGGGTATTGGCACAATATCCTTACTGAACAAATGACAGCCCGGTCGCCTAGGCAACCAGATTGCCTAGATGGAAGCACTATACTTGTGCATAGTGTCGCTAAGAGTCAATCATGTTATAAAAAATGTGTGTAGATATAACAGGTTAGAAAAAAACACAATCGGTTATATACGAATCTTAAATTCCTTAAACGACTTTATCCGATTGAACACGGGCACACAGGATTGCGGGTAGATGGAAACAGATGGGCAGGGATGAACTTTTTCCACTGTTTCCCAGTTAACGCTCTATTTGGCAACCGTTACAGTGTTCGTTTTTAATTAATGGCGCCATGTGAACACCCGCTATAGTACTGCTGTATAAGCGAATAATTGCTAGTGACGTCACAGCGTACAATATGTACTGTCTTCGTTAAGAGAACACAATAACCGATGTTTTACGAAGATATTTTTAATTGGTTATTTTGTTACTGTGTCTTGATAATAAAATATATCATCATCATCCTGCGTCAGTTTGCTGCTGGGCAATAGGCATTCCTTAGGTATAGTGATAGGGATTCACCCGTGTTCCCATGCTGAGCCTGCGGGTTGACAATCGTAGGGTAGGTATATGTTCTCGCACCGCCTCCGCTGATGCCCGCCTAGGCCAGGACATTTAGCCATGGCTAGGTAAGTTACACTATACGGCCATCAGCTAGTTTAAAGGTGAAGCTTGGAACACCTTACACCTTAAAAAAAACTACTAGATACGAGGTAAGTTTTTAATGAACACATTACACGCGGTTTGCTCCAAACCGCCATTTTTGAGAATAATGCATTTATTACTCTGACGACAGATTATATATTTATATCTACAATTCAATTCTTTGGGGTTTGATTGCGTTAAACTATTATGAAATACAATAGCTTGATTATACTAAGTAACATTAAACCTTTTTTCGTTCGCAAGTATGTGCGAATGTAGATGTCGGCACACGTCCTACCGCACATCGCTGATAGGCGGCTGTAAGCGAAGTCCTTTAAATGGTGGCGGTTTTAATGATGGTAAATTGATAGGCAAGGACCCGTTGAATTTATGACGGGACATTCTGCGCGGTCAGCCACAGCTTTATTGTTATTGGAAAAGTTGGGAGCGGCGTTAATATTGACGAATTAATGAAACTTATTCAGCATTTAATGGCTTTTGATAAAAACTACTCAAAACTTGTCGACTTTGTTAATGGCATTGTTATTCCACTTCTACATTAGCTTTCACGTTATTAATAATAAATTTTATTGAAATGAGTTTTACTGGATATAAGCTCACAAATATTGTGATCCAGTTAGCGTACTCGTCTGTTTGTTCGATTAAGTATTAAACGATGTTGAACTTTCGCGAAGTAACATTTTATAATAATATGTCAAATGTAAACTGGCTCAGTTGTCAAATAAAACAGCGATTAAAGCGCTCATCTTGGTAAATGCGAAGCACATTTTATTTTTTGGCTCTGCAACTATATTTCAATGAGATAAAATTATAATTAATGCGTTCTTTCAACATCAACAAATCTGGCTATTCAAATAATCAGCATAAAAATTGCCGACACTACTTCTTGTCATTCAGAGCTACAAAACAGCTCTCAAAGCGCAAACGTCGCTTTTGCTCACAGAAATATCCTTGTTGCGATATTATACACTACAGCGGAAACATTACCATGAAAATGTTTAAACAATAGACAATAGTAGTAAAATAAACAGACCAGAGTTACAGGAGCACTTAACTGATTGAAAAAAGTTATCTACCATAGCGTTGTATCTTTACGCTGAAAACTAACCGAGGGAACTAAATATGAAATGTAAAATTTCAGCGCTTTAAAGCTATATATGCCGCTTTGTGTGTGAATCCTCTTAAAATTTTACATTGGTAGTATTTTTTACATAGAAAAAATAGCATAACTTACCACGCAGTTTGATAGTAACTGACCGTTACAGTTCACAGCCGTATAATATCTTGAGCCCAAAAATGATCTAAGCCAAAAGACATTTAAAATAAATGTAAATACCATTCAAATTTTACTTAAATTTGAGATTTTCGAATATCATCCTTGCCACTATTTTGACAGATTTAAATATCCTAATAAGGTTTACTGCTCCCGAAGACCGAGATGGTCACCATCAGGGAAAACCAGTAACTACTGTCATTTAGACCGAAACAAATATTTCTATGTGACGTCATGGTAGACAGAGTAGTAGTGAACCGTACTTCATTCTAGATGTTAATCTACTTCTTACATTTTTACTGTTTACTATTTAAAAAACTGACATTTTTAATAACTGTAGCTAGACAAACAAAATCATCATCATCATCTAAATATATGACATTGGCATTCAATGATAAAAAATATCTATA
Organism: Elbella merops; assembly: GCA_018244855.1. NCBI lineage: Eukaryota > Metazoa > Arthropoda > Insecta > Lepidoptera > Hesperiidae > Elbella > Elbella merops. The sequence goes on along the minus strand of DWMG01001780.1, from coordinate 1,104 downwards.
GTGGTCGATGAAATCGAAGCCAGTTATTTTACCCAGCGTGAAAACCCAACCAATCAAACATCATCAGGACGTCACGTCCTGCATTGAGCCACTGACACTCTATCAATTACCCACTCACTCACAAACCGATCCGCATCTGACCCCCGATCCTCACGCAAAAACAAAAATAAATTACTCTTCACAAATCCATTTGATTCACCGGCCCGTAATACTAGTTTCCCATCCTTATATTCCCTTCCTTATATTCCCTTTTCCTAATTACTTCTGCCATTGTGTCCGCACCCTTATCTGTTACACTGAATCCAGTTATCTGACAGTTGGTTTTAGGTCGGCATAAGTCAAGCGTGAATTTGTGATTGGATTGGAATTCATTAGATAACACCATTTTACATATCCCGTCACATGAGCTTATTCCGTCATATGATGTGGCATGTTCTGGCATAATTATACGAAGCGTCATGTTAAATGGTGTCTGCATCCCATCGTGTATACTTATCCGAGATGAAAACTTACTTTACGTTACTTCTTCCAAGGCTTCAGTAAAAACATCTCGTGCGTTAGTTTTGTGAGCATCTTTACTTGGGGAAAGCGATTGTGGATACCTTTACATCGCAAAGGTGATGCACGGTTCTCATTAACTCAACACCCTGGTAAATCGGAAAAAACCCCAAGTGGTTCTTTCGAACTTATAGCCACGTACCACAATCAGTAAACCTAGAATTCTGCATTATATTGAAATGTACTGCATCCTAATGTATTATGTTTTATTATATTGCACAGTATAATGAACTTTACGTTTGACAACCACAAATACATCGGATATAATTGGAAAAGTTACTTCAGTTATAATCATTATATATATGTCACATTCCACGTTTATGATTATCTATTTTAAAGTTCATTTTGCTACTCGACGCTTGGCCTGTTAATGTAGGTATGACACAATAATAACTATTTCCGATTCAATTTATAAGAATCATGTCATATCTGAATTTACAAATTTGAACTTTGGTACTCGCTTTAATTATTTGAAGTCTGCCAACCCGCACTTGGCCAGCGTGGCAGACTATGGCCTTAACCCTCTCAATATGAGAGGAGACCCAT
>DWMG01001779.1:0-14443 GCA_018244855.1 Elbella merops | reverse complement strand
TATGGCCTTAACCCTCTCAATTTGAGAGGAGACCCGTATTCCAGCAGTGGAATTGTAATGGGTTGAAAAAAAAAAAATAGATGTAAATAGAAAATGAAATTTCATGCTGGCTGGAACAAATTTTTCAAATCCGGGTTCCATTGAAACTGTTTCGATTATTTTTTATGACCATTCCAAACATGTACTATAAAGAATTGAAGCAATTATCAGCGAATATAACAGTAGCGTAAATGAAAAGTCACGTAGAATCTTACTAAATAAAACTTCATTCGCTGTTCTCGTATAGTTAAATTAAGCGGCATGGGACTATGAAAATAGGTTTCATTTTAATTTAAAATTACGTTGACTGCCTCGTTGGTTCATTGGTTGCAAGCAAGATTGCTGAGTAACAGGTCCTGGATTCCATTACCCGGTTGGGCATAGTATTGTTTTTCCTGACTTGAAGTTTCCGGTCATCACTCGGAGTCTAGATTTAGGTTCCGTGTATGGCAACAGTTTTACTCTTTGTACCATAGGCTAATAAAATAACTGATAAAGAGTGGCAGTGCCTTCACTCCTCTGTCTACCCCTTGGGAAAAATAGAGACGTCGTGTTGTATTACACATAATAAAAAGAAATCCTAATCATATAAATATTTATTCGGGTGAGAATAGAATCCACAACCCCACCCAGCAATCATGTTAGCAACTGCTGAGCTACGGGCGGGGGATATTCGATCTATCGTTCCCATACCATTTTAATTATATGCTCAGATGAACACAAAGAGATTAATAGTAATTCAAATAACGAACGAATTTTAGTTCGGCCATGGACGTTTGTTGCTGGAACATTGATGGCTAGTGGTGCCTATCCTCTATTTGTTATATGCCCGTAACAATTAATTAGGGTTTGGGCTCACGGAGTTAGTTTAAAACTTATTTCATTATTCATCCCACGCCGTAGCTTTTCGATCGAACTATAATTTTAGAGATTCGCTCACAATTTTGTTAATCTGTTCCATGATCTACATATCTTTTGTCCTGATGTACCTCATTTATGGTTAGATGTTCTTTTGTAGAAGTTTTTGATTAAAACAGGGGACGTTAAGCGCTGCTGATTTGCAGCGGATTATTATGAGTTATACGACTTTTCGTGTTATTTATATTTCTAGTTATATACATTAATTTACAGTTTCGATTACGAAGTTTTTGGAAAATCTAATCCATAACAGTTGTTATAAGGTTTATTGTTTTGTTTGTTTATTGATACCGGGTAGAAATGCCGACTCCCGAGTACTACTAGGAATGTCCGGTAAGAAAAACTCAATAATACCCGATTTAGGAATCGAACCTTACACGAATACGTAAATATCACCCAGATACTGAACAATAACAAACGACTAAAAGAAAAAATATACGGTAGAAAAAATATACCTACTAGGTATACCTACTAGGTATACGAATAGGTAGGTACAAATATTATAGGTGTAAGACTTCACCGTCAAATGGCGTCCAGCAGCAGAGATGCGTCGGAGCCTTCAACAAGACAGCAACTATCTCTCTGTTAGTGATATTGAATTTCATAGTTATCTTTACTATCTTTAAAGCGAACTACCTTGACTTGTTTAATATGAACAACTTGTAAAAGGGATGTAAGCACGTTTTTTTAATATTACTTAGTCAGGCTAGATTCCTTCCAGGACAGGTGGCGAGCACCGAATCTTTTTATTGGTTTTCAGAATTGATATGTGCGTATGAACAAAATTATGAGTGTAGGAGCCCGTCAGCTCTGTAATAATAAAAATATTGCGCAATCGGTGCTCTCGACTTATCGCCGAAAGGACCTGGCGTGATAATATAATAAGAATAATATTTAAAAATAACATCTTCGCAGCTATAGAAAATGTCTGTAAGTGACGGTGACCACATACAAACAGGTGGCCCCGGATTATATGCTAGGGCTAGGTTATGTACAAAAAACATAAAAACATATTTCACCTTTATTTCAAAACCAAAATGCCAAATCAGCAAAATTCGTTGCTATGTAACACATTTATTAAACAGCACAGCAGTTACCCAGCTGTTTGCTACAAACATGGCTGAATGTATCTGCACATGTGTACAGTTTACTTATGTTGGAGAATTTATTGCTATCAGCTTACAACTCGTACGAGACTAGACTGACATGTCTTAATTTGTAGCGTGAGTTTAAACGCAAATCTCTGTTTTACTTATATGTAAATACATATATGCTTCATGATTGTCTCGTTGGTCGAGCGATTGCAAGCGCGAGTGCTGATTGAAAGACCTTGGTTTCGAATACCGGAACGGATTTTACAAACATAGATTTTCCACTAGAGATTTCTATTAGTGCCCGGTATATGGCAATAACATCACTCCCTATTTCATGGTGGGCCGTAAATGTAACTGGTGCAATGTTTCTTTTTACATACATATATACGAGTATGTATTCGTATATGCGTTTTAAAGTAAGTTTGTAACAACTAATAAATAGGGAATACAATTTAAACAATCCTATTGCACTGTTTAAGCCGTTTGCATTTCTATAAAGAAATTCTCATTTGCAAAGTTAAACTGGACCGAAAATTCCAAGCATATCAGTTAGAGCTTTTTGCCTGAAAGTTAGTTTCTGCATCATTTGCATTAAATCGCTACTAACCCACATTTGTTGCGGAAAATATTTCGGGTTCGTGACTCACTCATTATGTAGAGTACCCATTAAGGGACAAATACGTCGTTCGATATCGTGTAGCGTTGTATCGCGCGTTGTATCATATTTTATAGAGCCCTCTGCTCTTACGAATATAATTATAATATAATTATACCACCAGCCAATTTAGTAATGTTCTCCAATGCAAGTTTTCAGTTACTTCGATATTTGACGGACTTATTGTTAAATCTGTAATCTATGAAAGAGTAGGCTGAGCAGTGTATTACACCAACACACGTGTCACCAGTTACGTTTACTCGTGCGTTCCACAATGGTATGTTGGTATGGAATGGTGCTTTTCGGTTCATTTAATTGATATCAATACGAACTCATTTTAAAACATGTACATATATATTAAATATGTACATATATATTAAATATGTACATATATATTAAACATGTACATATATATTAAACATGTACATATATATTAAACATGTACATATATATTAAACATGTGTATATATATTAAACATGTACATATATATTAAACATGTACATATATATGGTATGTAGAAACATAGGTCAAATACGCTGAGTATGGTACGTAGAGTGAGTACTTTGAGTGGACCTTTGGCAAACGTCTGCTTTGTATGACGCATGCACAATGTCGTCTATGAACTCCAAAGGCCTTTGGTTACTCATTTGCTAATGCAGTTCGCTATTCCATCGTCTATATACCAACTCGCAAAGGTAAAATCGCAATCCATTAATGTCGATCGCTCGTCCAGGAGATTCCTCCTCATGGTCAGCAGACGTAGTCTAGCCTGTTCGTGAACTGAACTTTAATTTGACAGCGTCTAACAGGTGCATGCAGCCACCCAAGTGTATTAAAGAGCTTCTTTCTGTCAATATATGTATACATTAGGAACATAACACCTACATCAACTCACATTTTCATCATCATCATCAACCTACGAGTATCTATGTTCCTTGCTGTACATAGACTTTCCCTGTAAGACTTTTGCTCAAAATGGAGCTTGGGGCCAGAATGGCACCACTTAATACATGTCTTCAATTAGGTTTTACGTAGTCCTTGGCTTATCTCTAAATAAAAATGATAGTTTGTGTTTGACGTTAACATGTCCCAGGACCGAGCGCCCGCGGCGTAACTGGACCTATCATTTGTAAGATCAGCATTAAGCTGTCGGATACTATCGAAACGGTCGTTAAACCTTATTGGAGGCCGGCGGTGCGGCTTGAGTAGAGACGAAAAGCGGATTGATTGCAAATTGGTTGATAACGAATTGAACTTAGTCTGTTTGACGAAAAGAGAGTTGGTCACTAATTTGTTAATAATAAATCGGTTTCATAAGATTAATTAATTTGTTACTATGATGAGAGTGATTATTGCAAACGAAGCGCGTCTGGCTCGCTGCGTACCATCTGATGACAAAACAAGCACATCACATGCGTCACGTTTGAACCATTTCGCGCACGGTGCATTCTATCGACCCTGTAAAAGACTTAGCATGACGCTATAGTCATACTAACCTAAAGAATATAATATGATATACAAAGAGTACGAAGTCCAACCATACACATACTCATACACACACGCATACGCATACACACACACACACACACACACACAAACACACACACACACACACACACAAATACACATAGCCTCATACATCACACACACTCAGGCACACACACATATACACACACAAACACAGTTAATCTAATCTTCATTCATTAATAGAAATATGGTGTTATGGAAATGTAAAGTCATTTGTCACAAGTGTAGGTTCAGTTGCTCTCACTAGGCGACTTCAACGATTCTATAACATTTGAAAAAAAAGCTATACACAGAAATAAATAATTTGAATTATTATAGTTTCTTACAATATGTCTAGTTTAGGATGCAGCTTAAGAAAATGACAGAATATCAAGTTAAGTACACAAAGTAAGATCCATGTCGACGTGGATGCTGACCGTTCATTTGCTTATGTTGCTTACTTTAGTTTACTTTGTGCATACGTGAGCTTATCAAAGTTTTACATTTTATTTATTCGCTCTACAGAACGTATGTGGCGTAGGAAGAATTTGCATATGAGTGCATAATGATGTCTTTTAACTCCGTTGCGTTTGTTTCACATTCAGTACAGTTATTTGCTGATGTTTCAGTTCTATGTATTTGCATTACATTTTTCGCTGTACTTTATCGTACTAATGATTTATGCAAAGGAATCGTGGAGAAAAAGCGTAATATCACGCCTATAATTCCCGAAGATTTAGGCATAGGCGCAGTTTAGTGCAATCCAATCAACAAAGGAATGCAATCCCTCTGTTTATGCCCAGTGTATGTCAACATTTTCATCTCCTATTCCATGGGACATATAACATAAGTGACGAAACGTAGGACAACTGAACCCCTGTATACCCCCTTGGGGAATGATTGGTGTGATACTATGTCACACATTTACGCGGAGTAAGAATAAATCAAGCTGCGATACGGAACCACTTCATTATTCACCCGCTCTTGCGTGTCTCAGACGAGTATGCTCACTCAAACATCTAGAGATGCTTAGAAAATTGGCTGCGGGCTTGCCATTTCTCTTGCTCTCTCGTGTTTCCACTCCCTTCCTAATTAATTTCAAGTGCTTGACTGAAATGTAAAACTATCAGGCGCCTCCTTGTTGGCGCTGTTCTACTGGTTTTATGTATACAAGTCTTGTTATAATTGAAATGTGTTGTGGTATTATTTATACTAAAACAATACGTATAATGTTGCATACACCTATCAAGGCTCTCTCCATCTTTGATCGATTTTAAGAGAATGCTGTGAGCATCAAGTATGCCCTTCTACCCCTTGGTTTAATGTGTTATAAAAGAATAAATAAATATATATAATTAACAAAAAATCTTCTTTGTTTACGTTAAACGTGTATGAAAACAGTGATGAATGTAGAAGCACATCAGGCGTATAAAGGTAGAGATATTAGGCACTTGGTAGTCTCTACTTATACCCTAAGGAAACGGGTATGGTAATATAATAATGAAAATTACACGAAGTTTGTACGATATGATATTATACTTTCTCTTGTACAATTTCTTGTTTGAAACTGCGTGACGGCTACTCATATCCCATGACAGTGAGGATATGTACATGTGTCTATGTATATATATTATGTAGGTATATACTCGTATATGTATCGATCAAACCGTCTCAAGTTACTAAGTACATCATTGTAGGTTTCGTGCACTGTTTTAAGGTTTAAGTTTTATGGCTACAAAATCACATTCAAAAGAATTACGTTGGAATAGATTATACTGTAACCATTACAGGATGCCAAATACTAAAACCAGTGGTTGGATGCGACGAGCTGAAGATGGAGCTCAGTGGCGTGCTATTGGAGAGGCCTATGTCAGCAGTGGACGGAAATAGGCTGATAATGATGATGATGATGAATACTATAACCTGCTTACGAGCAATTATTCATTTTTTATCATGTGATAATTAGGTTATATGTTTGTGCATTTCAATAATACTGCTGATATCGACCCACACCTCAAGGTTGTCTGGTAGAGATCGCTGGTTTATAATAGGACCGCCTTTTGTGCCTTCTAAAGTGTGTACCCTCTCTGTTTCTCTTTTTGATGTACTTTAAAGAATAATCGTGTCATTCACGGGATAGCGTTATAAGGTCCGTGGAACCTTATCGTAACGTTTCATTACCTACCTCCATTTATCAACACCGACGTTTTATTGTATTACATTACATTGTAATAATATTATTATTCGTGTAAAATATTAACAATTAGAATTGCCGAGGTAATTAATTGTAGCACCTTTAGCCAATAACTACATTAGGATTTTGTATTACAAATAAATTTGAAGTCATATAAAGATTTTTTAATAAGGCATTGTTTTTAGAATATAAGCCTAATGATATCCACGAATGTCATAACTGAGTCCTTTCACCGAGTGAAAACAGCTACACTTTAATAAGTTGACTGCCTTGTTGGTCGACCAATTGTAAAGTACGACTGCTAATCGAGAGGTTCTGGGTTCGAATCCCGGGCCGGACACTAATGGATTTTTGTAACTCAGCTTTTCTGATAGAAATTTCTAGCAGTGATTCGGAGTCTGGATCTCAACAAGGTGTATGGCGATAGACTCACCACCTATCCCATTGCCAGACGTAAACGTAGCTGGTGAAACGTGGGACTACTCTCCTCAGCCTACCCCTTCGGGGATATAAGATGTAACGATGAACTGTAGAATGAACCCTTGTTAAACTTGTTTTATCTGTAAATTATGTAAGAATATCCATGTCACGCAAGTTTCACGTAAGCACTGTCAAGTTGTCATTAGTCACGCCGCCCCGGGGCCCGGCGCGCGGCACGTCACTCAATGCCTAGTATCTGCTGATTCGTCGCGCCACCGCTGCCCATTAAAGATATAATATTTGAAAATGCCGTCTGATTTTCCACTCTTCACAATTCAGTGTATATAGGGTCTTTTTTAAAATAGCAATTGCCTCGCATTTGATTATAATCCCACCTAATGGTAAGCGAGATATAGTGTAGCATGTAGCACGCTAAAAGATTCCTCAAATATATTATACATATTATAATATAGTGCTCTATTAGCGTAAAGGATATTAAAGAGAATTTTAGCGACGTTTGTTGATAAGCACGCTCTAGGATCTCTGAGGAATAATCATCACTGCGTTTTGTTGGAAATAACGGAGTCTTCTAACCGCATGGGAAGGCCGCGGAGGGGGTTTTATTAAAAAAAAAAAAAAATCTTACAGTCCTATAAAGTTTTATTAATAAAAATCTTACATATGTAACCCGGTACTGATGATGCCAATGTACCTTATAGTTTTTTCCATCGATACCGAAAAATGATATGTAAAAACACATTTGTCTAAATCCTAAAGCCTATATTGTTTCATTCAAAATGAGTAATATTGAGCAGACACTACATTCGATCAAAGCTGTTCTGTCGAAGTAAAATTAAATCTACCGATGATGTTTGACAGTTTTCTACAAGTGATTCTTATATTATTATATTGTCGTTACGTCAGATCTCTTACAGGGCAGGTAGACAGCTCGAAGTATCGAATACTTCTATCTTTACAGACTTGTCATGTTCCTTCTACAATCGTCGCTCTCTTTCATATAAGCTTACCGGTTTTATAAAACTTCTAGCTCTAGGGGGTTTTTCGTTCATTTATAACTCTCCTTACACGCACTACGGCTTTCGAGTGCTTCGTATATTTCAACTAAAAGCATCCAAGACCAAGTTACCATTCCACGCTGTTCTAAGCACACCCAATTATATATACTGTCTCTCTTTACAATCTTTGACACTGTATACGTTGATGATACACACGTTCGTGAGGTGGCGCCTCTTGTGAACAAGAGACATCAAATTTGCCGCATATATTAACTGTAACTACCGAGACGTGTGTTTTGAATTTCACCCTATTTATAAGGGTTGTATCGTACATTTCTCACAGCTATGCTCAGAAATGTAGCCAAAATTCAATCTATATATTCCATTATTGATCTTTTGCTGGCCGCGTAATTATAAAATGGAATTACGAAAGCAATGTTACCGAGGTCGCGCTGATATTAAACTGGAAATGAAAAAAGCGGAATAATTCCTACTCGAATGACTTACGAGACGAAATTTATTATTTATGCTACCTCTATTCTTCATTCATCTTTGTTATTACTTACAATAAATAGATCTTATAGCTCAGACAGTAAGACCAGCTGTTCGTAAGAAAAGACTAATGAAAGTTAGGTTCATTTACCTTAATTTCTTTTTTATATTACCTAATGTACGAGTATATGATATGATATGGCAAGAGGCTCACCACCTATTCCATTGTGGGACTTAAACGTAACTGATGAAACGTGGGGGTGTACTACGCTCCTCTGCCTACCTCTTCGGGGATTACAGGCGTAATACGTTGTATCTGATATTTAATAAAGGTATGTTTATACTCGTATTGTCAAATAGCCGACTCTCCATTCCAGTCTGGCCTTAGGGTGTTAATATTCTTCCAAATTCAAAGGAAAAATTCTGATTCTTGCTCTATGTCGAGCAGAAGTGTAAGCCATTTTTTTCCTACACACATTGTTTCGCTAAGCATTGTAAGCGACTTAAGTGAAAAATTAAGCTCGTCTTTGAAAAGGAAAAAAGATACATAAGCAAGCAAAAATTTCTAATTTCTAATGTGTTTCTTTATGATGATGTTGGCCTTGAAGAAGACTCCGTTCTGCATTTTTAAAATATTCATTTTATTGTATATTTCTTTAACATCATTTTTTAAGGAATGTTTATTAGTCATTTAACAAGTGCGCGGCAAAACCGGACAGTGGACTGTCTGAATTTATTTCTTACTTATATGACGCTCCAAAAAACACGCGACTAGACACTTACACGACAGCCCTCGCGCCCGACGGAGCTTAACTTGACATATTGTTTACGACACGAGCGTCTGAGGTGTGAGTGTTTCGAGAATTTATTTTAAACTTATTTCACGGGGATATTTGTAAATGTGGTTTAATATATTTTCGAATGACGAGCTGTGGGTCTGTGGCGTGCTATTGGAGAGGCCTATGTCCAGCGATGGACGGGAGTAGGCTGAGAATGAATGAATGAAAATGAATGAATGATAAGCTATGGACGTATGACATTGTTGAAACAATAGCCTGTTGTTGTTGACGTGTTGTTGTTGATTTTGAAATAATACCTCCTTGTTGTTAATTTGTAGTAGTTGTTGAAATATGTCCTAGATGTTGTTACGGTAACTTTAGGTTGATGTTATTGCAACATATTGTTTTGAAGATTTGTGACAGTTGTAGCTAATAATGACTACTTTTTGTCGAGTGGTCGTTGTTGTTGAATTAATACCTACTAGTTGTACTACCACCCGTAGTAGTTGTTATTGAAATAATTTCATCTTATGATTAATTTTTGCTTGCCGAAATAATACTTATCTAACTGTTGAAATAGTACGAGACAAGTTTGATAATATGACGAAATATCGACACAAGTTAATTCATTAACCGAAATGATACATAAATCAGAAAAGTTTCCGTATTGCCGAAAGCGCCTCCCCGGTGTCATTGCGCGTAACTCATCAATCTCAAAGTTCTTATAAGGGGTTGAGACGCAACTCCAAAGACGGCAATCTATTCGTCTTAATACTCAGGGACCGCGTTCATCAATCCACACTGAGAATTAATGCGATTCCCCGACTGTACAACTACTTAGCATTGATAAAACTTCGCTACCAATTTGTAACTAAATTGTTTGTGTATGTAACTAGCTTAATTATTTTGTTGTTGTGCACCTTTATATGGAAAAAAAAATTGTTTTCAGTCTTTTTCATCGTTTATTGTCTTTTTAGTCAAGTCGTTAGCGAACTGGGCAGAAGTTCCTACAATAAAACTTGTATGACAAGTACACGAGTTTGTGATTTGTGAGTTTGACTATATTATTATTATAGCTCCATATTATAGGTCCATTTCATTTTATCTTACAATTTTGTATTACCTATACTATATAATCATGGAAATAAATATACATTTACAGAAGAAAAAGTCATCGTGGTATTACAGAAAACGGCAGCTACCAGTTTATAGCAGTTCTGGGCAGTTTAAAATGGAATAGCAAACGTATTACTGATTCTGTTGGAATCTTTGACTATGTAATGACTATTTTGATTTAATTTTGTATGCATACCATAACAAGACAGGTCAAAGAGAACGCGTAGGAAAGGCACATATTCTGGGAACCTGGTCTCTTTTACCAGATAGAACGCCGCTTTATGTATCTATTTAGAAGTCTCTGAGAACATCTGTGTATACTTTGATGCTAATTGCATTCACCGATGTGTTGCGAACTAGGTAATAGAGTAAAGCTGGACTTACACAACGCAATTTAAACATTAAAGTAATCCCACTGAACTAATATTACTCTTTAAAACATCTCTGAATAGTTTAGTTCTGTTTTGTTCGGTATGAGAAACGTAGTCAATGTTGGTTTTTTAAACTTTAAACTTGATAAAGATACCTTAGGGAACCATTTAGCAAGGTACAGTGACGATATACGTAAAGTGGCTGGCAGTGGACAAAGAGTTGAAGATCGAGCTCAGTGGCGTACTATTTAAAGGTCTACGTCCAGCAGTGGACGCTGACTGATGACAATGTATTGACGTTATATTATAAGCACAGAATAATTTTAATGTGAAATATAGCTAGGTATTTATTACTGTCTATTTCAATAACATTGATTATCAAAAATAATTTTAATGTAGAGTATTGTGTATTACAAGTTATTTTGGCTATTCTAACGCAAACTGGCTCGTACAAGTGGATGAGCGTGCGGGAGCGCGGCTCGTGGTGCAGCGCGCGTGATATGGATTCCAAGTTAAAATGGACTAATCTCATACAATTACATATATTAAGTGCTTACTATCATAGCTGTCAACACGTCTATCGTTTCGTCATTGAACACGGTCTTCTGACCCGTGTCCTTTCATAACCAGGGTTGGCAGACTTTATACGTCTTAGAGAACATTATGGAAAAGTTTAAGGTGTGCAAACGTACGAGTAACTGGTGAAACGTGGCAGAATATACTCCTCTGTTTATCCCTTCGGGGATTATAGGTTAGGTGTTACATTTTTAAAGTGTGTAGGTTTCCTTATGTTGTTTTCTTTAACCGTTACAGCAATAATAATCGACCCATCTGTCATTCCACTGTTGGAATATGGGTCTAAACTCGTAATGAGATCGTCAAAGCCATAGTCTGCCACGTTGGCCAAGTGCGGGTTGGCAGACTTTACACACCTTAGAAATTTTCTTTTTTGTAATTCTAATGTGTACCAGGTTTTCTCACGATGTTTTCCTTCACCGCGTCGTTATCAAGTGATATTTAAAATGCACTTTTTGTAAAGAGGTGCGCGCCATGGATTTGAACCCAGTACCCCCAGAATGAGCGGCTGAATCCTTAACCACTAGGTTGTCACTGCTATTTATTATTTTAATTTTACAGGAAGTGATATTTTTATTTTCAAGGAATACATTTTTTGATAATACGCGCGCCAGGTTTGAACACAGAACACCATCACCACTTATATATGTATTTTAAAAGAGTTTAACTGTATGTGTTTTAACATTTCATATACCAAGATTAAATCATCTCGCTGGAAAGGTTGAAATATAAACTTATTTCGCGCCTATTAAGGGGGCTATCTCTTGGAGCGTTTGCTCTTATAGGGTTACAAAGTTACAGTTTGTCACATGAGCGCGGAACACTGGGAATTGATGTTACATATGAGAAGACATATGTATGTAGTTATATGTATTTATGTATGTGTGTAGTTCACGTGATGTGGAATATTTTATGGAGGTAATTTCATACAAACTACGGCAGATGTTCTAATATGTTAACATAAGGAATATATGAAAAACCTCTTTATATTTACACACATTTGCGACGTCGGTGTTTATTAGTTGACCAGAGCGATTAAAATAGTGTCTTCTAAATGGAGGATAATTTTAATTTAATTTAAGTAGGTATGATTTAAGTATAACACACGCGAAAAAAATTTAGGCAAAAATATTAGCCAGGTAAAAAGTATTAGCACTAAGGTAAAAAGTATTAGGAAAGTATAATGTATTTATGCTATAAGTAAGGTAAGAAGTATTGGTAAGGTAAGAAGTATTGCTAAGGTAAAAAGTATTTGAGGTAGTTACCATTGTCGTGGTCCGGCAGCGGCAAGCTGTCTGAGGCATCAGAGGCCAACGCCAAGTCCGGGGACGCCGCCCCCAGTAAAGCCGACAGTCCGTCGTGCTCGCCATCTGTAGGACATTGCCTAAAATTAGTAAAAATAATAATGATTTTAATTCAAAATGTACAATAGAATAAATCTTATGTACTTATGTTATCTTATCTTAACATTAAAATACAAAATCACAAGTTCAAGTAGTTTCATTCACCATGAGCTATATACATATGTACATATGGCCATTGCCCATATATGTAATGAACGTCAAACATTGGTATACTCCTAATTATATTATCAGACATTCAGACGACAGTCGATCGATCATTCATTGTATACCGGCTTCGCCTTATATATATATATGTATATTAGTGTGTAAAAAATATTACGATACCGTTATTATCATTACATTGCAGCAGACAAAATTACAAGTTTTTTCAAGCTCTAGGACGCGGTTTCACATGAGACTTACGGTAGACTCAAGCAAAATAGTACTACTTAAAGTAACTTTATTCTCCAAATAAAAGCGTAAATGGGTTGAAAAATAAACTTTTTCTCAGGATAGACAATATAGTGGTTAGTAGATTTGACTTTTGTATAGGCCGTCGTGGGTTCGATTCCCAGAACAAATATTTATGCGATGAGTACCTACTAGTATTGGTTCTGTGTTTAGGTGCGAAATATATCTATATAAGTAATTGAGTATATATTTATAGGTATATATATGTACCTAGGTTATTAGCCGTCTGGTCACCATAACGCAGTTGTCTACGAATTTATTTTGGGATCAAATGGCCGTGTGTAGAGATATCCCAAGACATGACTAATATTCTGTGGGTAGGTTAGACATGACATGACATATTGAGTTGTAGGTACCTACATACGACATGAAAGTCTTTAAAAAAACATCAAACGACATCTATTAAATGTTTACGTTTGATCATGCCGAAAAAATGTTAGGTTTGGTGGAATAATTTAAAGGCTTGCTGAATTTCTGATAAACATACCTTTTAATTTTTATATTTTAAATGGTCTTGAGCCTTCTTCTTATTTTAAGAGAAAAATCACGTCTCACGATGAAATAACAATTAATGATGATGATAATCATTATTATAATTAGAATAATGATAAGTATAATCAAGTTTTTTATTTCATAATCACAGTAAAAAAAAGTGGCCGCTATTTTATAATTTTTTCAGATAAAAACTCCACTTATAATACCCGAGGACCGTATAATCTCCCGTTAAATAATTGCTTTCTTAAAGATCATTACATAAAAGCCCGTAGTACTAAAAGCTCTCGAAGTTGTGGTACAAATCTCTATAAATTATTTATGCCAGTTGAACAATTCCGCCCGCCTGAGGGCCACTCTCCTAATTATGTAGGACTGACGTAGCCGCTCCGCGATCTTTGTTCAGTGTTAACAAGAACTCCTTGATGAGATCTGACTGTAATTTTATGTGCAATATATGTTTTGGGTGTTTCAATTATTTTATTATTATTGTTATACCTTCACGCCAAGTCCATTACGGGATAGTCAGAGCGCACTAATCGCCAGTTCTCTATCCTTACAAACGTGCCTTTTTCCTTGTATAACTTACTCTCTTTATACCCGCACGCCGGTTTCGGAGGTTTTGTCTATTAATTATGTGTTCATACTTTTATTTTATATCTAGGAATTCTTATGCTAATAATTTACGTTTGTATTTTAATTCATTAATATAGGCATACTTTAAAACTATCTGTTATTCAACACACGTTTAAATACGTAAATCACATAATATATTAGAAGCCGATTGCCTCGTTAGTCGAATGGTTGCAGGCGCGACTGCCGATCAGGAGGTTCTGGCTTCATATCCTGAACTGAAACAAAAGCAATTTGGTTCTGGCACTTCGCCGGCCGCTGCCGGGACACGCTCGCTTCGCTCGCTCGGCTCGTGGAGTGTTGGTCCCTGTTCTAACCTAACCTAAC